>JAQZBX010084653.1:0-13226 GCA_029593785.1 Cabassous unicinctus | reverse complement strand
TAATTTTACCGGGAGGTCCCGGGGATCGAACCCAGGTCCCTCCATATGGCAGACGGACGCCCAACCATTTGAGCCACATCTGCCCCCGATGATATTATCTTCAGCCCCATTTTACAGAGAGGAAACTGAGGCACAGAAAAGATAAGGACCTTGCCCAGGGTCACAAGAGCTAATCAGGGACAGCTGGATTTTAAATTTGGAGTACACAGCCTTTCAGTGTACCTTTATGTCCAAAATGAGCAAATTAGATGGATTCCCAACCCATAAAAATCAAATAACTGGGAGAGACTTTTAGTCATCTTCCCAGTATCCCAGAGGCGTGAGATAAATTTAACCATTAATTTTTTTCCCCTGTATTTCATTTCCTGATGTTCTGCGCTTAATGAAGACAAAATATTTTCATTAGATGGGCAAATTACTTATTTTCTGTTGGTTGAAGGATTGTAAATTAATAATTCAACTTTATAAAGACTATATTTGTCTATAAACCTCTCACTTCTCTATTTTCTTTGATATTTGTCTATACATATATAATTAAAGTCCTTGTTCTTTTTCTTCCTATTTCACATTCACTTTTCTAAGTATACAAATTTGACTATCTTATGCTGTATCCCGCTCGAGGCATCAGGGTAGGAGGTGAAGTGATACTCAAAACTAACAGCTTTCTTTGCTAATAATAAAAAGTGTGAAAAATAAGTAAGGTCATTTAAAATAAAGGCACATTCCATTGTTGCTCTAGTTCTTAATTAGCCTGTCTGGGAAAGTGTAAGAAGTTTTGATAGGGAAGTACTTCCATTTACATTTTTACCAAGATAAAAAACAACTTTCATTTCAGGGACCCCCTTTGATTTTTATGGCTAAATTTTATTATGCATTTGTATCTCACAAATTCTTTTTTCCTTTTCACCAGGCTTCATCAAATTCTTTTTCCCTTTTCACCAACCTATTTTTCTACCCACCCACACTTGTACCAAACATTCGTGTTATTTAGTACATTTCAGGGCCGGCAGGTTAAAATTTAAGCCAAAAAGAAATCTTACATTACAGTCAGAGGCCAACTACATAAACTTGTGGTGTATCCAGTCATTAATCCTTAGAAAAGCAAGTGAACAGATTAGAACTTTTTAATTACGTTAATCCACAGGGGAAGCTTTGGGAAGCTTTACAGACTTCTACCAACTATTCCCCAGGTACCTTTCCTCTCTACCACCTTGCTTTCTCAAAAAGAGAATTCAGAGTAATAATAATTTAACACGGTTAGCGTTCAAGTCCACCATAAGAAGGTGTGCAAACAGGAATGTGAGTCTGGAAGGTAAAGAGGATGCCAGGGGTCCCGTGAGTGAGCTGGTGTTGCACTTTGGAGCCAGTGTCACGGGAGCGGGGCTGCCTTACCTGACTGCTAGCACTGCCTCCTTAAGGGATTAGTAGTAACAGTAAAGATTTGAGGTTATGGTGACAGCAATGCCCGTTTTGTTTTTTCAAGAGCCAGCATTTGAAAATTAAATTGGTAGTCTTAGGAGACTCACGCTAAATGCCAACGATGTCAAGGATAAAATGTAGGTACATCCCGAAAGGTGATTGCCTGAGACTTAGGAATTTGCCCTTTTACCTTTTTTCCTAAAGAACAATAAGAGAAAATCAGGTCAGCCTGTGGTCAGTATTGTCAAGTACCACAAAATTCTATAAATAGGCAAACTGTTTATTGAGGGAAAGAGACCCTCCTAGCTCTTTGCACACCTCCCCCTTCTTACTGTCATTACTTATCTCCATGTCTGTCTCCCCCTAGAGTGTGAGCTCCTCGAGGGCAGGAACCCTGTTTTTATTCATCTTTGTGTCCTGGTGCCAAGCTCGGTGCCTGGCTCATGGTAGGTGCTCAATAAATGTTTGTTGAATGAATATAGCAGTGCTTCTTGGGTTGATCGGCTCATTTCCTTTTTAATTTTGTTGGGATATTTTTGCTTGTTTTACTGTTAATGCTTTTAGTAGACTGAAGAAAGGGAAGAGCCTTTTACTCAGCATTTTACATTTAACGTTGATTTTTATAGGAATCACCCTTCAGTCATTGTACAGCCTGGGAAGAGACCTTTACCTGTGGAATCTCCAGATACCCAAAGGAAACGGAGGATACACAGGTGCGATTATGACGGATGCAACAAAGTCTACACTAAAAGCTCTCACCTGAAAGCACACAGAAGAACACATACAGGTATTGGAAGTACAAGGCTCACTTCATTTTTTTTTTTAAAGTCCTCTAACGGAATGTTAAAGATGAAAGTTGTAGTTTAAGAGGTTATTATAGTGAAAACTTTAGAGCTGCCTGTTTAGCAGGGTGCCAGACAATCGTTTGTAATCACACTACAGAAGGCACTCTCTATAGTAGGGAAAGGGATGGAATCCCAGATGGAACAAAGGGGAAGGTGCCCATAACACTGGGCCTGTTTCATCAAGGATGTGGCCTTTCTATGGGCTGTCGGTTAACAAATGTTTTGTCAAATTCAGTATAGCAAAGAGCAGTTCTTTATGGAGAACAGATAACTGCAGTAGTTTAATAAAAATGAACTTCAAATAGAGGCCTGTTGCTGGAGGAAAGAAGAATAAGGGCATTGGGGTAATTACTGTCTTCAGCTAAAAGTCGGGGGACCTTCTGTGCTATTGCCTGCCGTCCTGATTCTAGCGTGTTTGTTGTCTTGCCTCATATTGAATAGAAAGAGTGGGAAACCAGATCGTATATAAATGGTTAAGTAGATGGAGAAAAAGTAAGATTGTCCAAGTGCTTCTGAACATTCTGGTAATAAAACATCTCATGGAAATCATATAAAATATTTAAACATGATTAATTGTGGTCAGTATTAGTTGTTAGTGACTAGTGATTACTTAGTAAGCTTTATCTGACATCCAAACCCTCAGTATGAAATTCTAGTAGAACAGTGGTTTATTTCTGTACAATGTCCTTAATTCAGAAAGTAGATTATTTTTTTTGAGTCTTGTGAGTCATTCTTCTTAGGAATATTTACAAAGCATGTTATATTGGGATTGGGAGAGAAAAGGAAAGTAGTTGTCAGTGTGGAAGCGAATCCTGGGGAGGCTACAGAGGAAACTGAGGGAAAATCAGCCATATGTAATCGTTCTTTTGCAAGAAGTGTCAGAAGATGCTGAGCCCCAGGGTTCCTTCTGTGAGAGTGCTTGCTTTGGCATAAAGTTATCCTGAAAGAGCTGAGAGTTCCCCTGTCTTTAGAGGAAAAGCAATTAGCAATGCCAAATAGCTGATAAAAACATCCCAGGGCATTAATGGGACTCCAGAGGTACATGTTATCAACTTCCAGCCTAAGATTTTAGAAAAAGACATTGAATATTTAGATAACAATTCAGATGTAGGGAAACTGTCTCTTAGCTTTGATATATTCTGTGCAGTAAAGCAGATAATACAAATTGAGTAGCTAGTTGAAATGCCAAGAATGGAAATCCTGCAAGTTATCTAGAGCACAAGGCATGGTAAATAGGAATTAATTTGTGTTGCCCATTGTCCATTATTGCTGGTTTAAACATGTGAAATGGCCATGAGCAGCCTTTTTATTTGTAGGTGACTGTGGCGCTCCTTGTCACTCCCACAGGGGTCTGTTCCTTTCCTGCAGATTACCCCAGGGAAGGGGTTTAAGTACCTAAGTAGGTTTAAGACTTTAAAATATACAACTATGGATCATCAGGTGTTTATCTTATTCATCCTACTAGTAGGGGGCAAAACCAGTTTAATTTGGTCTCCCCTCATAGTGCGTTTATGTTTTTAAAACTCTTAAAATCTCCATCTCCCCCCCTCCCTTTTTTTTTTTTTTTTTTGGCAGATAGCCAGTTCAACATTAAGATTAATTCACTTTTTCTTGTTTGTGCTGTAGTGGTATATAAGGCACTCTGTTACTGAAGCTAAATGTATCAACTTATCTTGGAATTATTTGTCAAGAGCTTGAGATAAAAAACCTTAGCTTTACTGTCTCAATTAATTTCCTTTTGCTTTCAGAAAACTTAAGCTCCTTTTCTTTTTTCCTTTTGCAGGAGAAAAACCCTACAAATGTACATGGGAAGGATGCACATGGAAGTTTGCTCGGTCTGATGAACTAACAAGACATTTCCGAAAACATACTGGAATAAAACCTTTCCAGTGTCCAGACTGTGACCGCAGCTTCTCCCGATCTGACCATCTTGCCCTACATAGGAAACGCCACATGCTAGTTTGAATGCCACCGTCTCCCACCTCAGCGCGACTTCCCACTCTGCTGGCTCTCTCTCTGTCCTCCCTCCCATTATCTAACTCATTTTTTACATGTACATTTTACTTTTGATTCAGCTGGTCTGAGTCTGAATTTATATCATTCAAAACTTCCATATGGTCAGTAGTAGATTTCTTAATGTTTCCTTACCACGGGTCAGACCTAAAGAATGTGAACACTTTTTTTTTCCCCCGGGGATGCTAAGCAAACCCTTCTTACAAATACGTTTAATGTACTGAGAACAAGGGAACTTGTAAATTAACGTAACCAATTGTCAATTTCTCCATGTATTCCTGAAAAGAAGTCAAAGTAAATGTATTAGAAATACAGTATCCAGCCTGCTAGTCCTTGCCAGAGACATTCCTGCCTATGCCCTGTGATCGCATTTTGTGCTCGGACAGTGAAAAGGATGGTGGAGCCTTTCCAAAGGCGGATAGCTAGAAGTGCAGCAAGACATCAAGCTAGTACAGCTAAATCTGCATTGCCCTTCACAAAGCTTGCTTGGCAGCCTGGATTTATCACCTTTACCCTCCATGCTCACAGCTCATGGAGGTCTTTACCACCATTGGGAAATGAGCCAAAGCTGTTGATTTAGGTGTATGATGTGTATCAGTTCGAGGAATGGAGGCTGTGCTTACACAGCATGCAGTGTGGGAGCAAAGGGGTGTTGAGCAGGGGAGGCCCAGAGGGGGCAAAGGAGGAGGCCAACAGTTCCTCCTGGGTTAGAGGTTTTCAGTGAAGTGTCAGCATTTCGTTCACTGTGCATTGCATCCCCAGAGCTTTAGTCTTTATGGATACTCAGCTGCGCAGAACCGTACTGCAAAGCCAGATACCATCAGGGTTCCATGGAGCCATCTCCATTCCTGCAGTGTCCCAATATGGATAATCAAGCATTGATAGTAGGGACTACACAAAAATACTTACCCATTCCTGGTAAAAATCTTTTGGGTAAGAGTATGGATGGTCTTTATTTTACCCACCCTGCTTATAGCTTTTGTGCAAACAGGGAAATGTTGAGTGACAATTATATTCCCCTATCAAAATCATCACAGCTTTTATACAGAAACTCTTCTGTGAGACTATAAGGTGACAAATTGGCTCTCATTTGTGTTTATGATGCATATCATAAATAAGCATCTGCTAATGCTTTAGTAGATTCATTCCGTTTAAGATCAAGTGACATTCTTTGTAAATATAACTAGTTATGAAGCACATTTGGGGACAAATTTCTGAAAAAGAAAACTCAGTTCAGGGACTCCTATATTTCTTAAAATTCCCAAAAGTTTACTGTTGGAGCTGGCAATCTATCACTAACAAGTATCCTGTCAGAACAACAAAACTGAAAATGACTCGTGTTTATGTTGAAGATAATAGCACCATCATTCTGGGGAAGTTTTTCAAAAGCTGGCTTTTGAGTACCATATTCTAAATGCCAATAAAAATAATTCATGCATGGAAATGCCATTGGTCCTAAATTTGAAGAAAGTGGGCAACGGTGGTCACGTGTGGGTACATATAACCAAATGTGCCTTCATCCCTTGATAAAGGATGGAGTTGGAGAAGAGAGAAGAATGGAATCCTGAAGGTGCATCCCAGCTACAACTCAGGATCCAAACAACCTTGGCTGGGACGAGTACTTTGTTTAATCCTTTTATAAAAATCAGTGAATGAGTGATTCTGGAGGCCTGTGCATTGTGTGGGGAGCTTACTTTGATGGCGCTATGCTGTAAGGACTGTGTCTAGGAGATCCAGCCCTCTGAACCAATGGAAAGGAAATGTAGGTGAGAAATGAAAAGTAATTTGTTATCCTGGCACTTGGGTTTGATTTTCTTTCTTTTTTTTTTTTCTTAAAGCTCTGCAAATTTTGTTTAGAATATTAAATCCTAATTGGGCTACTTTTTTCAACTCTGACATGAATTGAGGGATAAAAATGGCTCTTGAAAAGTAGGTATTGTCTGTCATAAATGCTTAGTCACATTCATGCCAAAGTATTCCTACCTTAAAATGGTTCTTCCCCAACACTGAGGAATCAAGTTGGAATGCAAGTAACTTTTTTTTTTCAGGCGGTACTGGGAATTAAACCCGGGACCTTGTACGTGGGGAGCAGGTGCTCAACCACTGAGCTACACCCCCTCCCACTTTTTTTGTTTTGGTGGAGATAACCAGTTTGTGTTCCAACCCATAAAGAAAAAAAGGCAGGGGGGGTGGTTGATGACTCCAAAAGGATAAAATTGATCTTTGAATTAGCTTTGAGTGTTGCGTCCAGTTAATAGAAAGTTTCATGGGTTATCATGAAATTTGATGTGTTTGTTAGGGCATATTTAAGTTTTGTTCAAAAGAGCAATCAAGACCCTGCAAAGACTTACTTTCCTATGCAGCTTGTTTTAGATTATGTTAACAGTTCATTAACAAAGACCCATTTTAATTATTTGAAAGAAAAGCAACCCAGAGAGGCCATTCTCTATTCCCATGCTGTCTATATACTTTAGTTACCAATTGGCACTTAACCAAATTTCCTCATATATATATATTTGTATTTTACTATGATAGTTGGGGGATTTAGTCTCTTAGTCATTTGTAGCTGTTATTGTGGAAGATCTTAAATATAAGGTAATCTTAAAATGCCCTTGAACGTAAGGTTTTAATGATGTGCCATGTAACTATCCATGGTGATTTTAATTGCAATATTTTAAATTGATGAAAATGATTTGTAAACATAAGGTTAGTGTCATGTAAATTCTGTTTGTTGTAGAATTTCTTGAATTATTACCCAAGTGTCATCTTGGGGAAGAATCAGAAAATTTAAAATCTGAATCCATCATTTTATAGTTTTAAAATGTGAATCTACATCGTAAATGGGCATTACCATTCTAAATTGCTTCGTCTGAAGAATGTTTTTGCAGCATAGCCATGTTCAACTAAGGAGATGCTAAATTTGCAGAAGTTTCAAGAGCCTTGGAACAGATTTACAGGGGAACTACATATGTACATGTATATTTTATTAAACACCCATCTGCACTATCAGTATTGCACTAATGTGGAATTTGAAAGACTATTGCTGATACTGTGTTCCTGCACATCATTCCTTATTAGATTGTTTTAAAGACAATCTCAAGGAGCTAAGATTTTAAAATAATTTGGCTTGAAAATATACCATAGTCTTGAAGGAATTCCTGTCATACCTGAAGTCGCTCAGAGTTGTCTTTATTCTTTTCTTGGTCAAGGTTAACAATTGCTAAATGATTGCAAAGTCACTTAAATACATTTACAAAGCCATTTTACACATTAAACGGAGGCTACAACGATAAATGTTTTACAAATACTAGCACTTTTTTTTTTCTTGCTGTTGTGTACTTAGTGTTAGAGGGTCAAAAATAATCTTTCTGCTTAGCATCTCTTAAACCATACCTGCAAGTATAGCAGGATTATTACATTTACAGTACTTTAATACCTGTATAAACTATGCAGAAATTTTTAATAAAGTGTAATATATTTTATAAGCTAATAAGACTGAATGGGTAAAGGTTTTTAGCATGCATTAGTATACTTGCAAATACTGAAACATTTTGGTAATCTTTCTTACTAAAGATGTGAATGTTTAATGTACCTTCTCTGTTTCTACTCTGTAGTCCAATGGGAATTCAGTAATGACATTTTGTCATGTCAAACTGTGAACATAAATTTGTACTGTACAGTCCTCATATACTATATACAGTATGCAATATATGTATTATATACTTGTTAATAAAACCACCAGAATATTAAATGTGATTGTGTGATTATTATAGTACATTATCACTAGGAACCAAACTTAGGAGTGAAACATGTAAGAGACCCTGCTTCAAATTTCAAAGTAAATCACTCTTTGATAGGCAATCACTGTTGATGGACAGAAAGAAAAATAGATCTAACTGGAAGATGCACTGATTGAGTTAAGTCAGCCCTAAAGCTTTGTCCTTAGTTTTCTGGTAAAAGCCAACCAGAAGTCTTCTAAATGCAAACTTCATAA
This sequence comes from Cabassous unicinctus, assembly GCA_029593785.1. Taxonomy (NCBI): domain Eukaryota; kingdom Metazoa; phylum Chordata; class Mammalia; order Cingulata; family Chlamyphoridae; genus Cabassous; species Cabassous unicinctus. The sequence goes on along the minus strand of JAQZBX010084653.1, from coordinate 4,955 downwards.
GCCTTCAGAGAATCCCACAAAAAGGTACAAACTCACCGAGTCCATTCTTGGGATATTTATTTGTTTATGTTACGGCCCCACCTGCTTCCAAAAAGAATTTGCAGTAGCTTGTATTTAAAAACACACCAAACACTTTAAATGTTTAAGATAAAGGATTAGGATGCATAGCTTGGGGGAGTGGGGAATCTGGAAACCGGACTATAGGACGATAACTGTTAAATAATTCTGGGTAAACAATTATTTCTCAAGCCTTCAGTGTCATGTCCATGGACAGTGCAATCTATGCATCACAAGAACAGCAACAAGTACGTTACTGACGAGGGTTTAGAGTCCTTTTGTTCAAGGAAAAATGTAGTAATCTCCCTCCTCACCCCACCCCGTCTCACCAGTCAAGCAATGAAAGGAGGTTGGGCAGAACGCAGAATTCAGTCTTGCAGCACTCCATCCACTTTTCTCTGGTGAACTCTGCTTTTGTGCTGAGGTAGTTGATGCCAAGCTCAAAAGCTAGTGTCTTGGTTTGCCAGACTGCTGTCGCAAATAACACAAACTGGTTTTGGCTTAATAACAGGAATTCATTAGCTCATGGTTTGGAAGGCAAGGAATCCAAAATCAAGGTATTGGCAGGATTTGCTTTCTTCCTGAAATCTAGCGTGGTGCTGGCTTACATCGCTACCTCCCATCCCATGGCAATCTCTCTCCTTATGTCTATTCTGGTTTCTGCTGATTCCTGTGGCTGCCTCCAACTTATGGCTTCCAGTTACATCTCTTTATAAAATTTCCAGTATTATGGATTAAGACCCACCCTCATTCAGTTGGCCACACTAACTAAAAATAATATCTTCAAAAGGTCCTTTTTAGAATGGGTTCACACCCAAAGGGACATGTATTAAGAACATAGGTTTGTTGGGTTACATAATTCAACCTACCCCAGCTAGTGTATGTGACTATTAAGCCATAATGGAATATTGACTTGGGTCAGTCCAGATCACTGGATGTAATCCTCCCATTCTCCTTCAGGTCAGTGAGATGACATCCGCTAAGTTCAAAGTGAGGCCCAGCCTTCTAGGAGGAGTATTGTTACAAGCTGGATTCTGTTTAGAGTGACCAGGATGGTGACAAATAGAGAATCCATGAGAAATTAGATTCAGTGGAGAATGGTTGAACAAAGTGAAGCTGTTGCACACACAAAAAAGACAATACATAATTATTGTCTTTTTTTGTGTCAGTTTGAAGGGGGGATTAGGATCCTGGCTGGGGCTAAATTATCAATTCTAGTGCACATTAAAGGGACAAAACGGCTCTGTTCTGGGAAGGAAAGGTTGAGATGGTATTAAATGCATATATGTATACACATAGAAGTTAAACCAGAATGACCAGTGTGGGTGCACAAAGCACAATGAGCAATTGCCCTGCAAGGGTACATTCACTTTAAGAATGGAAGCTGTTAGATTCCCTGTTATCTGAGTAGATGACAGTCACAGTGGTACGTAATGTTGCTATATATTGTATGTATGCCCCCCTGCCGAATTAGAAATAGAATTCTTTTAAGCTTATTACCTTTTTTCAAAAGGAGCAGTTCTCACCAAGCCTGGACATGTTCATTGCTTTGAGTGTTTCTGCTGGTTAAGCCCCTGGTTTTCCATTCTCTAGGGGCACCCTGAGTGCTCCAGGTCAAGGGCAGAAAACAGAACTTGGATGTTGAATCTCCTAGACCATGTCTCTTTCTCATTCAATCATTCTTCCTTCTCTCAAGACCCAGGAACTCTATCAACCCCAAGGACTTGGCTTCTAAAGACCTCCGGGACAGGAGGCCTTTGATGACCTGCTCCAAGTCTCATCTCCTGCTTCAGTCCAGCTGCTTCCCTGTCTGTCCCACCCCTCCATGCCTGTGCTCATGCAATCCATCAACTAATAAAATCTCATTCCACATTAAAGCCAGTTTCTCCTACATCATCCTTAGTCCTCACTTCTTTCTCTTGAAAAATACCCTTGACCCTGCCCTCCCTGAGATCATCGAAGGATCATTATAGATCATTACACTCTAATTATTTGTCCAAGACTCTTTTCCCCAGCAGAATGAGAGCCCCATGGGCTGGGCTGGGACTTGTTCACTTTTGTGTTCTCAGCACCACACACAGAGAAGACATCATTAAATATTGGTTGCATGAATAGGTGACTCTGCGTTCTAGTCCCAGCTCTGGCACTAACCTCTCTCTCACCCCTTCACATTAAACCTTCACCTCCAAACCTGAATCTGTCCTCTCCTGTCCTGCCCCAGTTCAAGCCTCTTCATTTCTTACTGGGAGTGTCTTACTTTCTCTCTCACTTCAGTCATCCAAAAAGATGGAAGACCACACCAGCCACCAAAACAAAGATCCGATCATGTTACTGCTCCCTTGTTTAAAACCTCTCCACGGCCCTCATTGCAACTTGAACTGGTCTTTCTTGACCCAGCCCTGGATCTATTAGGCCCCATCTATTATCACGGGACTTTTGTTTCCCTCTCCCCACCCCAACCTTCAAACTCTCTCCAGACTTGGTGACTTTCAGGGAGATGCTCTCCAAATTCCTAGTCATCTTTCAAAACCCCACTTAACAGTCACCTCTTCTTTGAGACGTTCCCTGAGTGAATTCCACTCACTCTCTCAGCAGAGATACTTTTTAATTCCTTCTGTGGCCCCATAACCCTTGTGATTCCCTCAATTATTACCGTCTGTCATCCTCCTCTGCCAATTTGCCTGTCTGCCTCCTTTCCTCACTAGAGCTTAGATATCCTAAACTGATTCTACTGTAGGTTCTAGTGCATAATCCCCAGGACCAGGTACAAAATTGTGCGCGGGGAAGGTGTGTTGAATGAGCAAATAAGTAAAAATCACAAGCATTAGTTGAGCACTTAATATATGTTCAGCACTCTTCCAAGAACTTTAGCATGTAAATATTACCATTCTTTTTTTTATTACAGATGTGGAAACTGAGGCTCAGAGAGGTTAAGTAACTTGCCCAAGGTGACAAAGGTAAGAAGTTGAAGAATCAGTTATAAATTCAGGCCATCTAACCCCAAAGCCTGCTCCTCTTAGCTATTACATGGGTCTATGGTCTGGGTGGCCTCCAGGCCATTTTGGTGTCTCCTCCTAAAATTCAACTACATATCCTCGCCTTTGCCTGTGTTGTGCCATCTTCTGGCATATGCTCCCCAGACTCCACTCATCCATCCCTTAACTAAGAAAATGCTATTAATTCTTCAATACTTGCACAGCCAGAACTCCCAAGGGATGATGGAGGAGGATAATTTGCTGGTCACCATAAACAAGAGGCTTGATATATGTATATTTTTAAATGTCAGGTATATTGGGATGTATTTTACATAGGGTAAAGTAATTATTTTCAGTGTATAGTTCAACGAGTATTGTCAAACACGTACAGTTATATAATTAACACAATCAAGACATAGAACAGTTCCATCACCCCTCACCCCAAATTCCCTCATATGTCTTTGTAGTGAATACCCTCTTCCAGGCCTACTTTCTTTCTGTATTTTTACCTTTTCCAGAATGTACACGGTCTTTGAGTCTGGCTTCTATCCCTTAGTATTGTATATTTGATATTCATCCATGTTGTTACATGTATCAGTAGTTTGTTCCTTTTACTTACTGAATATGGATGTACCACAGTATGTTAATTCATCCACTATTTCCAGGTTGGCCAATTAATATAAGTTTTCATTTCTCTTAGGTAAATGTGTAAGAGTGGGATTACTAGACTGTGTGGTAAGTGTATATTTAGCTTTATTACAAACTGCCATATTACTATGTTTTCCATGGTAGCCGTGGCATTGTATGAGAGTTTCCTGGAAAACCCTGACTAACACACTGACCTGCTCTAGGTCAACACTGTAAGAGATGTACCACCAACCCTTCCCCACCATGCTGCAGCAACTGTGGGATGGAGCCTAAAATCCACCATTCCCATTCTGTACTAAGTGAATATCAGCAGAAGTAGAGTTCCTTTTCCTGTGCACTGCTGTAGTGTCAGCAAAGGCAGGGAGGAAGAGCCCTGTCGACTATTCCTGCCCCACATTAAGTGAACGCAAGTAGAAACAACACCTTTCCTCCTGACCACCAAGCGCAGTGGCCAAGGAGATGGTGGGGTGCTCACCCTGAACTAAGCAAGAGAGAGGAAGCAGCTCCTCCCCCTTCCAACTGGAAAGTTGAGTGTGGATTATGAAAAGGAGGAGGCAGAAGAAAGAGACCTTTTAAATCTAAGTACAAAGTTCCAGGCTCACCCTTGAGAGGCCCATAGATAAAAATTGACCAGAATCCACACAGAAAAATTTCTGAGAATGAACTACCATGTGGAATATCACTCTGGCTTCAGATTGGCCTCTGAGAAGTACACAGTGGGGCAGATCAGAATAGCACTGCAAAGGTTTGAAAATCAAATTAACCTTCAAACCACAGCCCACAAAAGTGGGCCAGGATGTGTGTTCTAAATCTAAATGGATTGACTGCCTGCTATACCAGAAGATTTAAACAGAAACCAAGTCAACATAACACACAGGATTTCTAAGATACAATTCAAAATTACTCAATATAGTAAGAACAAAGAAAATCTCATCTTGAATGAGAAAGAAGTCAATAGACACTACCTCCAAGAAGATAGAAATGTTGAAATTATCTGACAAAGATTTTAAAGCAACTATCATTAAAAATCTCCAAAAAGAGAGTCTGCAGCTGCAGGCAGGATAGTTCCATCCATCTTCCCCATGGAATATAAGCCTCTCAATTGGAGGTGGAGTGGACGTCACCATCCCAGAACCCTTGGGATTGGGGGAAGAGCTATGGGCTAGAGTGGACTTACTGGTATTCTATTATAGACATACTGTGATTCTAGGAATGGAAGAAGTTGCAACATTGATGTGGAGCCAGTGGCCACTGGAGGCTCTGGGGTCAGGGAGA
>JAQZBX010084652.1:0-13230 GCA_029593785.1 Cabassous unicinctus | reverse complement strand
GTAAATAAATAAATAAATAAATAAATCCTTATAAAAATGTATAGGGGAGTAAGATACGGACTATGGTTAGTAGTAATACTTTGATGATGCTCTTTCATGTTAACAAATGTTTCACAACAATGCAAAGTATTTGTGGTGGGGTGATGTATGAGAGCCCTGTATGATGTTATGCATGTTTGTTTTGTAAGTTCACAATGTTTACTGAACACTTATAGTTTATGTATGTTCATGTATGAGTGATATACTTCAATAAATTATTTTAAAAATTAAAAAAAAGTCAATCATAATCTGATTCCTTTGCTTTCAGAAAAAAATAAATAAATGCCTTGCTGAAAAAAAATATTAAGGGAGCATAATGCACACCAACTACACACAAGTGTTCAGAAAATGGACTGACTGAAGGAAAGACACAGAGATAGAGCTATATAGATAATAGATGGATAGACAGATGGATTGATATGGCAAATGTGGAATTGGTGGAACTGGGTATCTGGGGGTGGGGTGTTAAGGTATGTTGGAGTTCTCTGTATGGGGTTTGTATTATTTTTATAACTGTCCTGTAAGTTGAAAGTATTTCAAAATAAAAGTTAAAAATATATCAATTGGCTCATGACAATGCCCTGCCCAAATCTCTAAGAGCTTTCCATTGCACTTGACATAAAATCCAAAATCCTTACCTTGTCCTACAAGGTGTTAAATGACCTGGACCCTACCTACCTCCCCAGCCTCATTTCATATAACTCTCCTCTTCACTCTCTACACTAAAACCATACTGGCCTACTTTCAGTATATCAAAAATTCCATGTTCTTTCCCACTTCAGGGCCTTTGCACCAGCTATCCTCTCTGCTCAGAGCACTCTTCCTCTTGCTGTTCCCATTGATAGCTCATTCTCACCCTTCAGATCTCAACTTAAACATTACTTCTTGGAAGAGCACTTGCCTAACCACCCAATTTAAAGCAGATCCTCTGTACTATTCCCCATCCTAGTACCCTATTTTTCCCTTCACAGCACTTAACACAATTTATAAGTGTCTTGTTTGTTTGCTTACTTATTCATTGTCTGTTTTTCTCACTAAACTATAGTCTGCATGAAGACAGGGATCTCATCTGCCTTCTTCACCACAGTAACCTGAATAGCCAGCATGGTGCCTGGCACATAGTAGACACTCAATAAATATTTACTGAATATGGCTATAAATTGTTTGGAATTAAAAGCAAGTCATTCATTATTGCCTATTCCATGCCAGATACTGTATTAGGCCCTTGGCAAACATTATCTGATTCAATTTTCACATTAATCCCATGAAATAGATATTATCCACATTTCATAGTTGAGGAAACTGAAACTTATAACTTGGGCCAGCTTCATATGTGTGCAATCTGTGCAGTCATATAGATCCCCATGCTCAGGATGGCTCCATGCTTGGTTTAATGCTCTCCTGTTGTTGTCTTGAAATTCTTAATAATTTTTGAACAAGGGGTCCCACATTTTCATTTTGCACTGCATCCTGCAAATTATGTAGCCAGTTCTGTTTCTTAGCATTAGGTAATTTGTCCATGATTTGACAGCTAGTAAGTGGCAGAGCCTTAATTTAGATTCAGATCTGTCTGAAGCCATGATCTATGTGCTTAAACACTATACTACATAGTTTTTCTCCTTGTGCAACTAGAAGAAATAACACAAGGAGTCACTCATGAAGTTCAAACCTCTGTTAAGTGAATCTCTAAACCAGCATTTCCCAAATGTGTTCCTTGAAAGACTATTCTGTAAGATATTAATAGGAAAGTAGTGAGAAATGTGTTCTGTGGTCAATTAAGTTAGGGGAAGGAACCCTCTATCCCCTTGGAGAGTTTTGCAATGCATATTAGCATATGAAAGACTCAGTGGTGTCCTACAGCAAAAAAAGCCATTTAATTTTGTTTAATCCAGCATTTTTTGGTCTTAAATGACTACAGAACCCTTTTCTAAAAGCACAGTTACTAACTCCTAGAAAATAGTTTCTGAAGAATCCAATTTGGGAAATGCTGATCTAAATCAGTGTCAGTAAATTTTTTTCTGCAAAAGTTTGTAAATAGTTTAGACTTTGCAAGCCATTGAGTATCTGATGCAATTATTCAATTTTGCCATTGTAGCACAAAAGCAATCACAGACAATATGTAAAAAACAGGTCACTGGCCTGATTTGGCCCACTAAATCATTCCAGAAGTAGACTTGTCTATTATGACCATGAAGTTCTCTACATCTAGAAGCTTGACCACCACCATCGGTCCTCCCAGCATTCGAATACCCTGATGGTGATATGAAGTCCTAATTTTTATGACAGTTTTGGGCTTCATAGATATTGTAAAAAAATCAATGATTATTTCACCAATGGACATGGAGGAGGAAATGCAGAAGGAGTGGGGATAAGCAGCTGGATTCATGGCAAACGCTATTCCCAGAACAGAAAAAAAAGACAAAACAGAAAAGACATTTACCTGCAAGCTCCTTCTGTGAATATGAAGCCAGAGAACTTGAAGCAGCTGTGGGAAGAAAAGAGAACAAATACACCTTCACATCCAAACATGAAATAGACAGAAATTTAGTCAAACTGCTACAGAGCCATTCATGCTACTTCCCAAACAGAAAAACAAAGAAGAAAGTAAGACACCTAATTTATACCTGTACTAATTTACCCAGAAAGATATTTTACAACTAATGTCTAACATAAAATAAAGCACAAGAACTACCTCCACATGCATATTTATGGTGTGAACATTTTTTATGGTCCATAAGGAAAATTTTAGGCATGAACTTAAAATTGCATACATGATTTGAAGTAACTTTTTTCTGGTATTTTGCTTTCCATTGAACATTAGCCTATTATTCAGGCTTCTGTTAAGCCTAACTTATTAATAGGAAAGAATTAGGCATTGCTAAATATTAGTTCATCAGATATATACAATGAACTACATTCAAATACAGATACACACTCAATTCGAATACTTACACATACAGGTATATAGGTAAAAATACATGAGCACGCTTATACACACTATACCACATTTCCATAGTTTTTTTTCTTACTCGCACACCTTTAAAAGCAAAAATGAGATTAATCATAGGGAGAAGGTTGGTATGGGTGGCAACTCTACAGGTGGATGGGAGAAAGGAGAGTCTGGAGAGAGATATTAGAATATCACAGAAGTGGGCAGGCAAGTGAATGGTCTGTCGAGGATAACCAGCTTTAATTTCCCAGAATTAAACATTCCTTAGAGTTCAGGAATCAGCCACAAGGGGAAGGACTCAGCAATCTTCACTTTTTGCTATTTTGTGCTGTCTCTGTGAAAAACTGTGGTCACAACAAAGGGAGAGTCTCGTAAGGTCTTTTACAGTTGTAAACGCTTTTGAAAGTATAGCAAACAGCAGAAACCACAGTTGCCACTTCTTTCTGTCTTTCTTTTTCTCCATTTTTGGTTAAACAAAAGTTTTGGAGACAGTTTCAGAAGATTATTAATGTGTAAATACTGTACCCATTGCAATATCTTAATACACCTACACACATATACACATCCATAAAATTTTAAAGATTCAGAAGAATCTCAAAGGCTATGAGAAGCAGAGAAAGATAATGAACAGGATTATCTAGAGTCTTCCCTCTCTGACCTCACTCATTTACTCACCTTTCTCTTCAGACAATAAACTCCAGGTACAAGCAGGTTCCATATCTTTTCTTTTCTTTTGATTGCTCATCCTGGTGAATCAAGAAGTCTGTAATTTAAAACAGAAATTATGGCTGTAAGGCCTAGCAAAAGTTTAGAGTAAAAAAGTAACTCAAAAAAGACTCTTCACTTAAGGAATTACAGAGTTTGGGAAGAGAGTAGGACCAATAACCAAGAAGACTGCTGGAATCAGACTGGGGGGAATCCCATGAAGAAAGACCAAAAGTTGAAGGAAAAAAGTCAAAAGAGGATATGTCTATATACTTTTGGGGGGTACAAATACAGGGAATGTATTTGGGCTCTGAATTGGCTTATGAAGGGAAGCAAAGGATTTAGGGAGTATACCTCTAATGTTTGGGGTCAAGATAAGTAAGAATGACTATGTCCTTCCACAACACATTGTTGGTACCATTGATAAAGGCAAAAGTCTAAAACCATAGACTAGAATACCATGATATAAGAGAAATTGTCTAGAGAGTCAGGAGACCTAAGTCCTAGTTAGATTTTTATAACTATCTACCTACGGACCTTGAGCAAGATTCTTGAGCAAGACCCTTTCTGGGTCTGTTTTATTATTTTTCAATTGGCTGAGGGAATGTTAGACCACATTTCTTTGCAGGTTAAACATTGTAAGGTCAGTGGTCCTCAGTTCTGGCTGCACATTAGAATCACCCTCACTCTCGCTCTAGGACTTTTTTTCTTCTTTTTGCAATCCTACTTATCACCTTCTAACATACTTGATGATTTACATACAGGCATACCTTATTTTATTGCATGTTGCTCTATTGTGGTTCACAGATACTGAGTTTTTTACAGATTGAATGTTTGTGGCAACCCTGTGACAAGCAAGTCTATCGGCACCTTTTTTTTCCAACAGCATGTGCTCACTTCGAGGCTGTGTTAAATTTTGATAAATCTTGCAATGTTTCAAACTTTTTCATTATTATTATATCTATTATGGTGATCTGTGATCTTTGATGTTCCTATTGCAATTGTTTTGGGGCACCACAAATCATGCCCATATAAGGAGGTGAACTTAACTGATACAAGTTGTATGTATTCTGACTGCTCCACTGAGCAGCAGTTACCCCATCTCTCTCCCTCTCCCTGGGCCTTCCTATTCCCTGGAGATACAATGATATTGAAACTAGGCCATTTAGTAACCCTACAATGTCTTCTATGTATTCAAGTGAAAGGAAGAGTCCCACATGTCTCACTTTAAATTAAAAGCTAGAAATGATTAAGCTTAGTGAGAAAGGCATGTGGAAAGCAGAGATAGGCTGAAAGCTAGGCTTCTTGCCCCAAGCAATTAGCCAAGTTGTGAATACCATGGAAAAGTTCTTGAAGGAAATTAAAAGGGTTACTCCAGTGAATTCGCGAATGATAAGAGAGCAAAACGTCCTTATTGCTGATGTGAAGAAACTTGTAGCAGTCTGGATAGAAGATCAAACCAGCCACAACATTTCCTTAAGCTGAAGACAAATCCATAGCAAGGCCCTAACTCTCTTCAATTCTATGAAGGCTGAGAGAGGTGAGGAAGCTGCAGAAGAAAAGTTTGAAGCTAGCAGAGGGTGGTTCATGAGGTTTAAGGAAAGATGCCATCTCCACAACATAAAAGTGCAAGGTGAAGCAGCAAGTACTCAGAAGCTGCAGCAAGTTATTCAGAAGATCTGGCTAATATAATTGATGAAGGTGGCTACACTAAACAACAGATTTTCAATGTAGATGAAACAGCCTCCTAGTGGAAGAAGATGCCATCTAGGACTTTCATAGCTAGAGAGAAGTTAGTGCCTGACTTCAAAGCTTCAAAGGACAGGATGACTAGGGGCTAATGCAGCTGGTGACTTTCAGTTGAAGCCAGTGCTCATTTACCATTCCGAAAATCCTAGGCCCTTTAAGAATTATGTTAACTCTACTCTGCCTGTGCTCTACAAATGGAACAACAAAGCCTGGATAAGAAGCACATCTGTTTACAACATGGAATACTGAATATTTTAAGCCCACTGTTGATACCTATTGCTCAGAAAAAAAGATTTCTTTCAAAATATTATTGCTCATTGACAATGTACATGGTCAGTCAAGAGTTCTGATGAAGATGTACAATGAGATTAATGCTATTTTCATGCCTGCTAACCCAACATCCATTCTGCAGCCCATGGATCAAGGAGTCATTTCAATATTCAAGTCTTATTATTTAAGAAATAGATTTTGTAAGGCAATAGCTGCCATAGACAGTGATTCCTCTCATGGATCTGGGCAAAGTCCATTGAAAACCTTCTCAAAAGGATTCATCATTCGAGATGCCATGAGTAAGGTCAAAATATCAACATTAACAGGAGTTTGGAAAAAGTTGATTCCAAACCTCATAGATGACTTTGAGGGGTTCAAGACTTCAGTGGAGGAAGTAACTGCAGATGTGGTAGAAAAAGCAAGAGAACTAGAATGAGAAGTGGAGTCTGAAGATGTAACTGAGCTGCTGCAATCTCATGATAAAACTTTAATGGATGGGGAGTTGCTTTCTATGGATGAGCAAAGAAAGTGGTTTGTTGAGATGGAATCTATTCCTGGTAAAGATGCTGTAAATACTGTTGAAATGACAACAAAGGATTTAGAATATTATATAAACTAAGTTAATAAAGCTGTGGCAAAATTTGAGAGGATAGACTCCAATTTTGAAAGAAATTCTACTGTGGGTAAAATGCTACCAAACAGCATCTCATACTACAGAGAAACCTTTCATGAAAAAAAAAAGAGTTAATCAATGCAGCAAATTTCATCATTGTCTTATTTTAAGAAATTGCCACAGCCAACCCAACCTTCAGCAACCACCACCATGATCAATTAGTAGCCCATCAAAATCGAGGCAAGACCCTACACAGCAAAAAAAATTATGACTTGCTGAAGGCTCAGATGATGGGTAGCATTTTTTAGCAATAACAGATTTTAAATTAGGATATATAAATTGCTTTTTAGACATAATGCTATTGTACACTTAATAGGCTACAGTATTGTGTGAACAACTTTTATATGCACTGGGAAATAAAAAAATTTGTATGACTTGCTTTATTGCAATATTCACTTGACTGCAGTCCTCTGGAACTGAACGCACAACATCTCTGCAGTATGCCTGTATTATGCTTACTGTTTGTTGTCTGCCTTTACCACCATGTGGGAAATTGAATTATTGGCCCTAGTTCTCAGCCTCTGCCACATATTTTGCAGTTTCACAAAAAACGTATAGCATATTTTCCCACACCTTATCTTTGAGCTCAGCCATGAAACTTGCTTTCGCTAATGGAGTATACACAGATGTGACTCAAGTAGGGGCTTGAAATGTGCTTGCACGGTTGGACATGTCCTTTCTCATGATTCTACCACTGGTATGAGAGGAGCCATGAGAGAAATAAGCTTCAGCTGGTCCAAGAAGGATGAGAAATACATGAAGCAGAGCCATCCCAATTTACCAAATTCAGTCCTGCAGCAAGTAAAGTAAAGCCACTTTAGCCTGAAACAGAGCTGCCTAACGGAGTTATGCCTAATCAGATGAGCCCTAGCTGGCCCCCACGTCTGTGACAGTAAAAATGTCATGCCTCTGGTTGTTGTTACATATCATTGTGGCAATAGCTAACTGATACACTATGCTAGAATGTAAAGGCCTAGAAAGTGCTTGGCACAGAGTAGGCACTCATTAAATATTTGTTGAATGAATGAATGGAAACTTTTTAAAAAAATCCAATACCTGGTCCACATTCCTGATACTTTAAATCAGAATCTTTGATGACTGTTCAGGAAATGATTTAAAAAACACAACTCCCCAGGTGATTCTAACATGCACCCAAGGAAAAGAGGCACTGGGCTAACAATTGGTTATTTTTGATGGAGGAAAGATGGTATAATAGTGAAGTACACAGGCTTTGGAATCAAACAGATTTGTGTTCAAGACCTGACTGAATAACTGACTGTGTGGCAAACATGGAAAAGCCAAATAACATCTCTAAGCCTCAGATTCTTCATTTGTTAGAGATAATAACAGCACTTTCCTCATAAGGTTATTATGAGAAGTAAGATAATGCATATAAAGTGTTCACCACAGTACATGGTATATAGTAAAGGCTCAATAATTCTAAATTATAGGTAATAAATCTTTGTATTCCTGTATCATTTTATGTGGAGTAGGAATGTTTTTGAACTCAGATATACCTTACTTAAGTCCCTTTCCACTACTTTTTAGCAATATAACATTGATTAAATTAACTTAAGCTCTCTGAGAGTCCAGTTACCCATCTATAAAATATGGATGATAACAATACCTACACTCATTAATTTGTTATGAAGATTAAATAAGATGATATAAATAAAACCTTCAGCACAGGGCCAGGTATGATATAAATGATAAATGATAGAGAAAAAAAATAAGATGGCATTTATTATAGCTTTGACAGAAATAAGTCACATTCCATTAATATCTCCACATAAGAACTTCATTCTTATGATAAGTAATGTTCCAAGCAGTATTATATTCCCAAACCCTGGACCCTTTTACCAGTCTTAGGAATATAATTTCCTCAAAGAAGAGGAATAATACCCCAGTTATAAATTACTCTAGTTCTTAGATAATGGAACAGCCTCTGACTTTAATATTCTCTTCCTGGGAAATCTCAATCATGACCATTATTTCAATTATCCTTATGACTCCTAAATATATTCCCCCAGTCTAGATCTCTCCACAGAGATCCAGATTTATATATCCAAAGGCCTACTCAACATTTCCCACTCAGTTGTTGACACCTCTCTTTTCTCTGGGGTAGCTATTTTTTGGTTTGTCCAGGATTTGTGCACTGACCATTTTTCTGATAAGATATCTCATCCTTAGTGGAATAATCAGATTTTCTGTCCATGAATTGTGAAACCTTAGTGGAGACCTTAGGGATTGAGGTGGCTCCAAAATGTTCTGCTACCCAAATACCTAAAGCTTCCTTGGTTCCTGGCCTCCTTGAGGCTTTATTGTTCAGCTTTTCATTTGGTACTGAGCAATTCCATAATCCTTCCAAAAATTCCTATTTTTGCTTAAGTTATTCAGAATCAGTTTCTGTTGCTTGTAACTAAAGAATTCTGATAAAGAAATTATACCAGAGAGTGGGTTTAGAGTCAACATTATCTTTGGGGACTTTGGGAAGTATTTAATAACTGGTTATTAGATGCAGTTAGAGTAAAATGCAGTGAGTTGGTCCAAATTCCAGGGCGGGAAAACAGTGTCCCATTGTTCTAGGAACTCCATTACATCATATAAAATATTTATGTGAAGTACTAAAATGTGCTCTCTCCAAGAAGACAAATTGAAGTAAGAAGTTCCCTCTGGATGGCTGAATTGCAAAATGGTAAAACGGTGCTCCTTGCTCCAGTCTGAAGAAGCACTGTGCTAGGGCACACAATTTAGAGCAGAATACATGCTAGATTTCGCTCTTTACTCCCTTGGCTGTGTGATTTTTCAGTCAAGAAACTGCACTACATTATATGGTGACCCTGAATGGTATGCATGCACCCAAAAATAGTAGAGAGAAATGTGACAAATTTAAATATTAAAAAAAATCTCACCTACAGGCCTAAAATGAGACTCACTGCCTGTTTTTATTGAGATATAATTCATATAACAAAAAATTCACCCTTTAAAAGTATACAGTTCAGTGGTTTTTAGTCTATTCACTAAGATGTGCACACATTACCACTATCTAATTCCAGAACATTTTCATCACCACCAAAAGAAACCCAGTACCCATTAGCACTTGCTCCCAATTCCCCCCCCTCTATTCCCTGGCAAACACTAATCTACTTTCTGTCTCTATGGATTTGTTTGTTTATTTTGGACATTACATATAATGAAATTGCCTTTGGTGTCTGGCATCTTTCATTGACCGTAATGTTTTCAAAGTTCATCCATGTTGTAGCATGTTTCAGTACTTTATTCCTTTTTATGGCTGATTGAAATTTCATTGTATGTATATACCACATTTTATTTATCCATTCAACTGTCAGTGGAAACCTGAGTTATTTCCAACTTCTGGATATGGTGGATAATGCTGCCATGAATATTCATGAACAAGTTTTTGCTTGAACATCTGTTTTCAACTCTCTTGTGACTATACCTAAGATTGGAATTACTGGATCATACGATAACTCTATATGTAACTTTTTGAAGAACTGACAAACTGATTTCCAAAGTGGCTGCACCAATTTATATTCCCACCAGAAATGCATAAGGGTTCCAATTTCTCCCCATCATTGCCAACACTTGTTATTTTCCATTTTATTTATTTACTTTTAAAAATTGTGGTAACATACATATAACATTAACTTTGCCATTTTAACCATTTTTAAGTGTACAATTCAGTGGCATTAATTACATTTACAATATTTTGCTACCATCACCAACATCAATTACCTAAACGTTTTCATCACCCCAAACAGAAACTCTGTACTCATTGAACAATAATAGCCCATTTTTCCCTTCCACAGCCCCTAGTAACCTCTAGTCTACTTCCTATCTCTATTAATTTGCTGATTCTAGGTATTTCATCTAATTAAAATCTTATAATATTTGTCCTTTTTGTGTCTGGCTTCTTTCAGTTAGCATATGATTCTCAAGGTTCATCCATGTTGGAGCATATATCAGAATGCCATCCCTTTTAATGGCTGGATAATATTCCACTGCATACATATATACACACTGTTTTATTCTGCTAAGGCTGCCAATGCAAAATACCAGAAATGGGTTGGCTTTTATAAAGGGAATTTATTAGGATAAAAGCTTACAGTTCCAAGGCTGTGAAAATGTCCAAATTAAGGCATCACCAGAGATGCTTTCTCACCAAAGGTTAGTTGCTGGATCCGGACTCCTGCCATGTGGCAAGGCAAAACGGTGGCTCTCGGTCTGGGGTCTCTGCCTTCTCCTCCAGGCCACTTTCTCCCCAGGCTCAGCTGTGGGCAATCAATCACATGGCAGGGCTTGTCTCTTCAGCTTTGAACTGCTCTATGGGCCTTCTGTGCCCCCGTGCTCCACTGATTCCAGCCTCCAGACTCTCTCTCAGCCTCTCAGGATTTCTCTCAGCCTCTCAGCCATAGCTGATCCTGGAATCCTCCCTCACATGTCAGGGTAAAAGTCGTGGCTGCCTTTCTCTGTGCTTCTGCTTTCAGTTCTCAGTCTATATAAGACCCCAGCAAGAGGGCCGAGACCCACCCTGGCTCATACCTCACTGATGTAGTCCAGCCAAAGGTCCTAAAGCAATCTAATCAAGTGATCTAATCAAAATCCCTTAACTGAATTTAATACAATCACAGGGTCCCACACCCACAGGAATGGATTAGTTCAAGAACATAATCTTTTCTGGGATTCACAAAATTCAAACCATCACAGCACTATATTAGTTTGTCAAAGGCTGCCAATGCAAAATACCAGAAATGGGTTGGCTTTTACAATAGCAATTTACTAGGGGAAAATCTTACAGTTCTGAGGCTGTGAAATGTCCAAATCAAGGCACCATCAGAGATGCTTTCTCACCAAAGTACCTTTACATGTGACACAGAAGTCCAGGATCACCCGCAGCTGGTCTCTGGGGAGAGAGCATCACCTGATGCCTCGATTTGGACATTTTTCTCAGCCTCGGAATGGTAAGCTTGTAAGTTAATAAATCTCCATTGTAAAAGCTGACCCATTTCTGGTATATTGCTTTCGGCACCTTTTAGCAAACTAAAACACTTCATACATTGCTGGTGGGGAGGTAAAATGGTGCAGCCAATGTGGAAAAGAATATGGCAGTTCCTCAAAAATTTAAACAAAGAGTTATCATATGATCTAGCAATTCTACCCCTAGGTATATATCCCCCAAAATTAAAAACAGGTGTTCAAACAAAAACTTGTACATGAATGTTCATAGCAATATTATTCATTATAGCTCCCAAGTGGAAATAACCCAAATATTCATCAACTGATGAGTTAATAAACAAAATGAGGTATAGCCATAAAATGGAATATTATTCAGTCATAGAAAGAAATAAAGTTTTGATACATGGGTAAACCTTGAAAACATTACTCTAAGTGAAAGAAGCCAGACACAAAAGGCCACATATTGCATAATTCTATTCATAAGAAATGTCCAGAATAGGCAAATCCATAGAAATAGAAAGCATATTAGTGGTTTCTAGGGGCTGAGGGGAGGGAATAATCAGAAGTGACTGATAATGGGTATGGGGTTTCAGTTTGGGGTGACGGAAATGTTCCAGGATTAGATAGTGGTAATGGTTGCACAATTTTGTGAACATACTAAAAAACACTAAATTGTACAGTTTAAAGGGGTGGATTTTATACTATGTGAGTTGTATCTCATTAAAAGGATGAATTTACTTTTTAAAAACAGGCAAAATATTTGAACAGATCATTCACAAAGGAAGATGTATAAATGGCCAATAAGCACATGAAAAAGCACTCAACATCATTAGCCATTAGTCTTTCCACAGAAAGACTTATATAAGAATGTTTGAAGTAGCTTTACTCATAACAACCCAAGACTAGAAACAGCCCAGGTATCCATTAACATGAGAACATATCAGCAAACTGAAAAATATACAGTGAAATGTTACTCAGCAATAAAAACTGAAGTACTCTATTGAAACAAATCTTGGCTGAAAACTTCCCAAATTTAATGAAAGATGTGAATATACACATATCCAAGAAGATCCCTGAACTCCATACAGGATAAACCCAAATAAACCCACACCACAGTATATTATAATCAAACTGTTGAATGCCAAAGAAAAAGAATTCTGAAAGCTGCAAGAGGGAAGCAATGTGTCACACATAAGGGAGCCTCAATAAGATTAAATGGTGATTTCTCATTGGAATATATGGAGGCAAGAAGGCAGTGGGTTGACATATTTAAAGCACTGAAAGCAAAAAATTGCCAACCAAGAATTCTATATCCAGCACAAGAGTCTTAAAAATGAGGGAGAAGGAAGTAGATGTGGCTCAAGCAATTGAGCTCCTGCCTACCACATGAGAGGTCCGTGGTTCAGTTCCCAGTGCCTCCTAAATAAGACAGCGAGCTGGCGTGATGGCATGGCAAGCTGACATAACAAGAGACACAAGAAGAAAAACATAATGAGAGGCACAACAAAGCAGGGAGCAGAGGTTCCCGGTGCCTCCTAAAGAAGATGGAGCAAGACAGTGTGCTGACATGACAGGCAGGCATGCCAAGCGGATGCAACAAGCTGATGCAACAAGAGATACAATAAGAAAAACATAATGAGAGACACAACAAAGCAGGGAACAGAGGTGGCTCAAGCAATTAGGTACCTCCTCCCACATCGGAGGTCCCAGGTTCAGTTCCCAGTGCCTCTTAAAGAAACAAGGAAGATGAACAGACACAGCAAGTACAAACAATGAGGGGGTAGGGAGAAATAAATAAAATAAATCTTTTAAAAAATGAAGGAGAGATTAAGACATCCCCAAATACACAAAAGCTGAGAGAATTTGT
>JAQZBX010084651.1:0-13229 GCA_029593785.1 Cabassous unicinctus | reverse complement strand
CCGGAAGCCTCTCCCCGCCGCCGGCCCCGTCCCCCTGAAGTTTCTTGGGCCCCGGGCGGCCGGCGGGACAGAACGCTGAGAGCCGCCGCCCGCCGGCCGTGGATGGAGGTGGCGGCGCCCGCGCGGCGCGGGGAGTGAGCGGCGGGACCTCAGCGGACTCGCCATGGAGGAGGAGGTGAGGGGCGCGCCGGCGGGCGCCCGCTGCGCGGGGTCTTCGAGCCCCTCCCGGCGGTTGGGGTTCGGGGCTCAGGCCCTCGGCCCTGTCCGCTACCTTCCCGCTGGTCTAGGGACCCCCCACCCCACCCCAGGCAGAGCAGCTGGGGCAGGCGCGGCGGTAGCGATCCGCGCCGGACATTTCGGAGCCTGCGTCCTCCTTCATTATCTCTGACTTTTCTCACTAACCGTTGGGGGTCGTGGTGGTTATTGTCCGCATTGGACTACCGGGGACAGTGAAGCTCCGGCGGGTTTGGTACTAGCTATAAGGGGTCTGGGAGCTGCACTCGAACCCACGTTACCGTTGACCCCCGTGCCGGCCAGGTCGGATCCCGAGGGGGCAGGCTGTGTGTAGGGGGGTAGGGGGGGTGGGGGGGGGTGAGGGGCTCTAGGTTCCTGGATTCTTGTCTCAAGGAATCTGAGACTGTGGCAGGAAGCTGGAGAAGTTGCAGTTTTTCTCCCCTGTGTAAGTCCTTGTCTGTGTGAGTCCCCTTTCCCCCTACCTTCGCCCCCTGCCCTGCATCGTCTGAGGCGCTCCAGAGCAGGGGTTCTTAACAAGGGTTCCCTGAGCTTGAATTGAAATTCAAAAAAGCATTATTCCTGTGTGGATGTGTTGGTGCGGGTGTGATATATTTATTAAATAATACACAGTATAGTGTGGACTTAGTAAGGGGTCCGTGGTTTTCACCTGACTGGCAAAGGGGTCCGTGGAACAAAAAAGGTTAAGAACCCCTGATCTAGAGGCAGAGTCAGGCCTATACAGTGGCAGATCCTGGCCCCTGCCTTCCCCATATCCCTGGAGAACTCCCAGGAGGAGCTGGGCAGCTGGACCAGCAATGCCCCCATGAGTCTCCCTCTTCCTCTCAGGGCACTCTTGGTCTGGGGTGGGATCAGGAGCTTTGTGACCCCTGCCCTCTGCTTGCAAACTCAGTTCTCCCAGCAGCCCCATCATCCAAGGGTCTGGCACCAAGGAAGCCCTTAAAATATGCTTATGGTATTCATCAGTTAAAAGAAGGGGCCTACTGGGTCTGGGGGATGGTGCTGATTTTGCTTCTTGTACCCTGTGGGGGTTCCAGCTTCTGCCCCTCCCAACCCAAGAGAATGTATGGGAGGGGAGGAAAGGTGAAGCCTTCACTCATGGGGCAACACTGGCCAGACTGGGGGACCCTGAGTGGTTGAGGGAGGCTGCCAGTGACCCCATCAGTGCCCACTTTCCTACTTCTGAGGGCCACTGCCCTGGGACAGCCAGACTGGATGTCAGGGTTTCCTCCATAGCAGGCTTTGCATTTCTGTGGGATGGTAGATAAGTCACTTCCCCTCTCCGCCTGCATTTCCTCTTCTGTAAAACATAGGGCCTGGCCTCCTCCCCGGGTCCTGACAGTTTGGTTGTGGCCCCTTCTCTCATTGGGTGGAAGTAGGGCACAAAGTCAGGCCACTATGATTTGCTGTGGTTTCTTGCCCACAGGGGTGAAGCTGCCCTCCCCCACCCACTCTGGGCCCCTGCTGCTAGGGCTGGGCTCTGGCTGAGGCCCCTCCCCTGCTCCCAGAGGATGTGGGTCTGGATTACTCCATCTCCTGGTCTGGGTCTGCTCTGGCCCCCAATTAAGGGAAGTTCTCCTGGGGCTTCCTGGGTTGATGGTTTTTCTTGTTGCCAGCCCAGTGCTGCTCACTCCCTCTGGTCCTGAGTCTCTAATATTGCCATTTATTGACTCCCACATGCCAAAGGCTCTCAGTATTGCTGGACCATATGTGGTATTGCTCATCTCCAACCACCCCAACCTCATCCACAGAACCAGTGCCCCTTTTCCTCTTTCTCCCTATTAGCATCCCTAACTCCTCCTTTCTTGCCACTTCTCCCAGAAGCTTCCCCTTGTTTCTCTAGGTCTAGACCTTAGTGCCCATCTTTGTTTCTCTGAAACACCTTTTAGATCATAGTCACCTGCTCTGCCCCATGACCCCAGCCCCAGGACAGCATCCTTACCTCACTCACACATGGCTGTTTGCAACCCTCTCCCTGGCTTTGAGCTTCTCAGTTTCAGCCACCCTGGTGCAACCAAGCCCCCTCAGCCTCGGTTGACCTTCTTTGTTCAATGAACTGGTAGTCCCCCCTGTCGTCCCCCCTGTCAGGCTGAAGCTTGGTGAAGAAGTGCTGGTGTGGGCATCTGCCCACTTGTATTCTCAGGGCCTTGGTTTCCCCATCTGTAAAATGAGGTGGGATAGGTGATTCAGAAATGTGACAATATATGTCCAAAAGTTTTGAAAATTACAAATATCAACGTAGGGTATTGTGACTGCAACTGAAATAATGTTGAAAATCCTGGCTCCAGGCTTTCCTGTCTCTGCACTGGGGTTCTGCCCCCCTGCCCTCCCACAGTCCTGCCTTTCTCTGACTCTGCCTCGGAAGGCTACAGACTGCCCACTTGCCCTTGCCCACCTAGAGAGTCATAGTTTCCTGTCTCAGCACTGATTTTGTGACCTTAGGGTATGGGTACCCTCTCTGGGCCTGGCTTTCTTATTCTACAGTGAAGGGGTTGAGAAAGTAGGCTCTTTGACACCTTTTGTACCTTTCCTTCTCCCCTGGGCCAAGGCACATCTCTTCTACTCACAGCCCTACCCAAACCCTACTTTTCCAAACTAATCCCAAGCCTTACCCTACCAGAGAGCTAAGCAGGGTAGGTGCTATGTCCTTCCCAACAGACTGGGGCCGTCTCAAACAGGGAATGCCCACCCCACCCCTCCAGACTAGGGACTTCCCTTGGACAGTGTCTATGTTGCCCCCAACAGACTAGAAGTTTCCCTAGGATGGGAGCTGTCTCCCTCATCTGACTGGAGATTCCATCTGGGCAGAGCCTGTGTCTACTCCCTCTGGTCCCATCACAGGGCTGTGACATGGTGGATTCTTAGTAGAGTTTGGTCAGAGCATCACTGGATTTAATCAAAGGGAAAAATCATCAGAAACTTTCTGTGATTTAGGTGTCCATTGGCCAACAAGGTTTCTTCTGCTGGCCTGTCTCTTGTGTTGTGGCTTTTTACCTGCTCCCTTCTGTACATAGTGTCAGGGTGGCCTGATTTCTTTTTTTTTTTTTTTTCAAATGAATGACCCAGAGACCCTCGTACCTCAGCAAAGGGAAGCCAAGCTGTTGCCCCAGCGGTGCCTCAGGAGCTGCTCACAGTGGGCAGGGGAGGGCCTGGGTGAGGATGGAGGAGATGACAGAGGGTGAAACAGGAAGAACAGTGGTCAGCTGGTCAATAAGAGGAGAGGAGGCCGAGAAACTGGGCTGAGTAGGACAAAACCTCCCCTGTGAGTCCTGCCAAGGGGAGGGGCTACTTATTAAAACCTACTGGGGCATAGCCAGGTCCCCTGGTGGGAGGAGGTCTGAGGGGCAGGGAGAGGGGCTGAGTGGAGAATGGCAGACAAGCAGGACTCTGGCTTCCAGCCAGGCCTCCCACAGGGTGGCTGCTGCCGTGGGTGACTCCTGACAGGGGAACCCATGCCTGGGCTTTGGATCATGGCACCTTCAGCTCCTCACTTGCCCCCTTGCCCATCCTTACGTGCCTTCCCGCCTCAGTCCCACCATGGTCCCGTACATCCTTGAAGGCCCTGGGCCTCTCCAGCTAATCCAGTCATGGTGTTCATTGGGCACTGCTCTGCAGGCCTGAGAGGGAGGTGGTTGAGGCACAAGGTTCCAGGCTTGCCTTCTGGGAGCTGCCCACTGATAGGGAATTTTCACCTAGCACGTAGCAGGCAGTGGGTGAGGTCACAAGTGGAGGGAGTTTGAAAAGGGAGTGTGAGATCCCATGGGGTGGTGGGGTAGACCCCCTGAAATGAAGGAGGTGAGCCTGGAGCTCAGAGGTGGGAGATCCTGGCAGCAGCTTCATATCCCCACTGCCTTGTTTTAGGGAAATCAAGAGTCTGCCCACCCAGGCCAGGCAGGCATAGGAGGTGGCCCATAGTGCTATAGCCAGTTTTGCTGATAGGAGGAGTGCAAGTGTGTGCAGTGTGGGGTTGGGGTTTCCCATTTCCCAGTTGTTCCTCTCCAGCCCTGGGCCTGTGAGTTTCCAGGCCCCTGACAGCCTACAGAGGGTCGCCAGAGGGGGTTGGTCCCCTGAGGGTCACACAGCCCATGGGGATAGTGATATAAGGAGGGGGCACTTGGGTGCCGGGATAGAATGTGAGAGCTTCCCCCTTCTTGTCAAAGGTCTTTGAGGTCCCTCCCCTCTTCCCCCTGGACAGGGTGGCTCATAACTGGCCTCTAGGCCAGCCTCAGCACTTCCTCATTCCTCCATACGGGAAGGCCATTTAGGACCATCCCACTTCCCCATTTCTCTTTCCATCTACAAGTTAGGGAGAAACCCTGAGAGGGCTCTCCACATCTGGAGCTCAAGGAGCACTGGGACCCAGCAGCTATAGCCATGAAGGGCCTTGTCTTGAATTCTGAACAAGCCCAGGAAAAAGATCCCTGTGGGCCAGAGGGATGGCAGTGACAGCAGCAGTAATGATGGCTGCCATTGACTAGATTTAGGGTATTCCAGACCCTGCTTTATATTCTTATCTTTATTCAGCGGCAAACATTTATTGAGCACCAACTGGGTGCCAAGTACTGTTCTAGGCTCTGGAGATACAACAATAAAAAAAAAAAACAAAAAAAACCTTTGCCCTCATGGAGTTAATCCTTGCAGTGTCTACTGTTAATATCTCCAGTTCATAGATGAGGATCCTGAGGCTTAGAGAGGTTAAATAACTTGCCTCTGGTCTGCATGACTTGGGCTTCAAAGCCCAGACTCCCAGCCACTGGAGCCTGCAGTTCAGACAGGGGAGGGGGCCACAGTGAGAACCAGGCTGGGCTCTGCTGCCATGATTGAGAGCAGAGGCCATGCCCTGCCCAGCTGCTCACAGCTTGCCACACATGTCCACCTGGGCTTCCCCTTCCAAAGGCAGCTGTGGCCACAGGGTATCCCTGAGAAGAGGTGTGCTTTTTTTAACCAGGGTACCTTTTTTGAGTTTTATGTAAATTATGAAGTATTCAGAATTAGTCAGTGCTAATTTCCTCTAGATTCTGACACCCTCTTGCTCCCCTCTCCTCTGCCCTCCCCTCCACACTCACCACTCTGGGTACCAGTGAAGCAAAGTGGTTAGCAAATTGGGTGTAATTTTATTTTCATTTCACAGATATTTCTTGAGCACCCATTATGTGTTAAAGAACAGTGCTGGGTGCTGAGGACTGGGAGGTGAATCCGACATCTGGTAGGCAAGCATGTACCTGGCACCGAGCCACCCAGGCAGGTCATCGAGGAGGCACAGCCTCAAGTCTCCTGGATGACTGTCTATGTCTGGAAGAAGGGCCTGAGCTTAACTCCTGTACCAGCCTATGCTCAAAGGCTCAGAGTCCTTGGGCCCTCACCAGATGGGGCGGTCACCTTGGTGGGGAATAAGGGCAGGGGAACCTCCTGCTTTTGGGAAAGGAAGCAGGGACTGCAGAGTGGGTTCTCTAAAAGGGCTGGAGGGGAACGGATGTAGTTCAGTGGTTGAGCTCCTGCTTCCCCTGTATGAGGTTCTGGGTTCAATCCCTGGTACTTCTAAAAAAATAAAAATAAAAAAAATAAAAACTTTGGGGAGCTGATGTGGCTCAGTGGTTGAGCACCGGCTTCCCACATACAAGGTCCCAGGTTCAATCCCCCGCCCCAGTACCTCCAAAAAAATTAAAAATGAAAATAAAAGGCCTGGGTGGAGGGGCAGGTTACTATTCTGCCTGCCAGATTCCTCCCATCCTTCTGATCCCTGTTTAAGTCACCTCCTCTGGGAGGCCTCCCTGGACCACCCAATCTGAACCAAGTCCCCCACTGTCCTCTCACTGCCCCCATTTGTTCCTTCATAGCATTTCTCACTTGTTAATGTGTTTAGGTCTGCTTAGCTTCCCCCACTTACCCACCCATTGTGAGCTCTGAGGGCAGAGACTTATTTTTATTCACCTTTGCCTAGCCCAGCACCCATGACATTGTAGGTGCTCAGTACAATGTTTGTTGAGTGGTTGAATGAACGCGTGATTTGATATCGAGAGGCAAAACAGTGGAGTGGGAAGAATGTGGGGTTACAGAGGCCTGGTTTGAATTCTGGCTCTGTCCCACCAGCTTGGTGGCTTTGGGCAGCTCACCTGTCCCCTCTGAGCCTAAGTTTGCTGTGACATCTGTGGATGGGATGGTGCTGCCTTGGAGGCAGTTGTGTAGGTTAAATGATACAATGGGTGTAAAACTGAACGTGGTGGCTGATGCCATTACTATTGCTGCTGCTGCTGCTATTATCACTGTTATTTATTACTGATAGATTTGGAATTTCTGCCTTGGGGGTTGTGGGGAAGTTCAAACGGGAGCCTGTAAGTGGGCACCCCACACAGGAACACGTCTCCTGCTTGGCCTGTGGACCTTGTGGCCCTGTGGCTGCAGCCCTCACGGCATGTCCTTGTGCTGTCTTGCAGGGTGTGAAGGAGGGGGGCGAGAAGCCACGGGCCACACGGGTGGCAGACAAGGCTGGCTGGATCAAGAAGAGCAGTGGGGGCCTCCTGGGTTTCTGGAAAGACCGCTACCTGCTCCTTTGCCAGGCCCAGCTGCTAGTCTACGAGAATGAGGTAAGGACCTGTCTGGGCCTGAGGTTGGAGGTTCCGGGACAGGGGGCAAAGTGGGGGTAGTTCAGGCCAGGAGGAGAAGCCCAGAACTGAGGCTGGAAGATCTGCTCCACCTTTGACATGTTTTGGAAACTTGGGTAAGTGCCTAATCTTCTCTGGGACTCTGTTTGCCATGTGGAGGCGATAACTTTGGGGGCAATTCTAAAACTCCTGGATGAGTGGGCTCACCTGTATACCCACATACCATAACTCCCTGTCACTGGGCAAGGATCCATGTAGATGAATGTTCCAGAAAACTGACGCTTGGTAGTAGAAATAATCACTTGCACTCATACTTGCTTGGAGTTCTTACATACCTCTCATGTGATGCTCAAAATAGTCCCATGAGAGTGAGTTTTATGGTACATATTCCAAAAGAGGACACTGAGACTCAAGGTGGTGAAATGATCATTCAGCACCTCACAATGAATGGAAGAGCCAGGTCTAGAACCAGATCCAGTGTTGTTTCCACAGAGGGACACCAGCAAGTCAAGTCCAAAACTTATTTTTGGTATAAATCCTCTGAAATATGACAATTATTCTCTGGCTTCTGCAACAGAAAGTACTGGCCTAAGTTGGGCCTTTCCTTGGTGGCTCAGGGTCACTCATCAGACTGTTCCGTGCTGTCTGCCCGTCCTTTTCAGCTTTGCTTTCTCTTTTTAAAAGTCACGCTTCCAGTTGCCACCTCTGCTGTCCTTGTGCCTCTAACAGTCCTCACATCTTCTCCCTTTCAGACTCTTGTGCTCCTTCTAGTTTTCAGCAGGCTTGGAGCTTATACAACCAAGGACATTAAATAAAACTCTGTGTGAGGACCTGAGGAGGAAAGTACATGATTCACTATGGGCATTTGTGACTGTTCTGGTAGCTTTTACTTGTAGATGCTGTTTGTGTTCTGGGGTTGAGGCTATCACAGGGCCCATCTACTGAAATTGCGGTATCACTGTGTGCCTTTGGCAGATGAAATGTTGGAAAAGAACTGGCAGAAGAAAAAGGAGCCTGTCTCCTTTTTCTCATCAGCCTCTCTCAGGGTGCTTCATGGTACCTTGGCAAGTTCATAATCGTCCCAGGCCAAGAAAGGTTGGGCAGCCCAGTAAGTAAGTGTGTGAAGGAGTTACCTTTGAGAAGGCTCATGGAGTGGGGTGTCAGAGAAGCAGCTAGCGGGGAGGGCAAGGGGATGAGGGTGTGTAAGCACAGTTCTCAGATGCTCTGTACTGCTGCTGTCACCAAATTAGGATGTGCCACAATTGGGAACGTGGCAGCAGGGGGATATTTTTATAAATGAAGGGGGTTGTTGCAGCTTCCTCCAGTCCCAGCTGCTGTAAGAGTGAGGGACAGGCCTCCAGCTGTTGGCCCATCAGATGCTGCCAGACTTGTCCTGGGCCACCTTTCCACATCCGGACACGGGTGGGGAGCAGAAAGGCTCTCCCATCCTCCAATACAAAAAATCTAAATCACGCTTTTCAATAAAGGATCATTATTAAAAACCTAAATGCAATTTCAAGAACTTAGCACTTAGGACTGGGGGAGCTTGGCCCAAGTTTAGGAATTGAGAAATGTTTATTAGCTCAATTCCTCTTTCTGATGTAAGGAACTAGGCGAGTGTGAATAGCTCTTGGATTTTTCTTTGCTGTCAGAGAGGCTGACATTCCAAAGATGCTGCCCCCGCCCAGTGCCTGCTGGTTTATCTCTTTCTGAGCTGCACAAGGGCCAGGATGATTTAGTGTTTCGGGTAGAAAGGAGACCTGGGACAGGCAGCTGCAGAGAGCTGGCAGCTAGTTGTGGTGACAGACTGATGTTTTGGTCCCAGGCAGAGAAGGGTTGTGTTTGGGCCAGTGGCTGTCCAGTTGGGAGAGCCTGTGGTCATGGGGCAAGTGAGCTGCTCTCTGTGAGCAGCTTCCCTAGGTAGCTTCCTTCCTTTGGGTGCCTGGGTAGGGAGGGCTTCCTGGGGTCCCACTCTGGGCAGGCATTCATTCCAGTAAACTGGTCCAAAGTATGCTCCTCTTCAGTGCTGCCTTGTGTAGGGCACTGTGGGGAAAAGAGGGAGGAGAGCAGATACACGGCCTAGGGGCAAGCAGGGAGTTAGGACTATGCTTCCCCAGGGCAGGGCTCTGTGTCCTTGACGCCTAGAATGGTGCCTGCCCCTGGTGGGTGCTTTGTAGATGTTGTGTGCTCTCAGCAGTAAATGACGGGGGACTTCAGAGAGCACCAAGGCTCATGGGCCCATGAGTTGGGGAGCACGGGGGCTTCCTGGAGCAGGTAGATTTCACTGACCCCTGTGTTCAGTGGAGGAGCATGGAAGAGGTTGGAAAGAGAGGTGTGGAGACAAAAAATGGGAAAAGATACCTGATTTAATCTGGACAGGAGCGATCAGGTCCACCTGGCCATCTGTGCCCTTTTTTTTTGAGGCACTGAAGAGAGAGTAGGTCAGTGGTTATCCACCTTCCACAATCATCTGGGGAACTTTTACAGAACACTGGTTGGTGTCTGGGCTCTACCCCAGAGATCCTGAAGTAATTGGTCTGGCATATTGCCTGGGCATTTGGGTTTTTAAAACCACTGATGTAGAGCAGTGGTTTTTAAACTTTAGCACACATCAGAATCACCTGGAAGGCCTGTTAAAACTCAGACTGCCAGGTGCATTCCGCCAAGTTTATGATTCAGGAGGGATGCGATTTAAGGATTTACATTTTTAACCAGTTCTCAGTGATGCAGATGCTGCTGGCCCAGGCGCCGCACCTGGAGGCTGCTTGGGGGATCACTGTTGTCGGGCAACCTACTGATAAGGCACCTGTCAAGCCTGCTGACTCTAGCTGAGGGGAGTGTGGTGTGATGGAGAGAGCCCTGGCCTAGGAGTCTAAGTTGTGAGTTTGAGTCTGGTCCTGCCCTTTATATATGGGTCTCTACACCTAGGACACATCACTTCTCCAAGCCTCATTCTCTTCATCTATAAACTGAGGTAAATATGGAGGCACTAGGCTTTCAGGGTGGTTGTTGGGCTCTGGAGAATCAGGGATGCAAAAGTGCTTGCTGAATGTCAGTATCTCTTAGTATGTGCAGATTAACAGGGAGGGAAATTGAAGCATTTTCTCTGCAAACAATCAAGTCTCTGCCTCCCAGGGATTCTGCCAAAAACTGCAAAACACCTAAGTAGTCCCTGGGTGGATGCTCTTGCTGGCTGTCTGCATGATGTCCAACAGCAAGAGCTTCCTTAACTTGTCTGCCCGTTTTCTGGGCGGGGTACCCCTGGGGAGGGCCCTCTTCTGCTTCCCTGGTCCCTCCAGGTAGAGTGTGCTGCACCCAGGAAGTTGTTCAACTTGGTCTCCCCTGGAAGGGGAGCTAGCTGACTGACATTGAGAGAGGAGCTTGTCTCAGGAGGCTTGTTGGAAAGGCTCCTGGTAGATAGAGCCTGTGGAGAAAACCCTCAAGTGTGAGGCTGCAGGGCAGGAAGGCAGCCTGACCAGTGTCCGGGGATGGTCTAGAAGAGATGGCCACTGTCCTGACCGCTCGGCCCCTTTTAATGATGAGACTCCAGGATGCCAAGCCACGGTGCTCTTACCTTCTCCATTGTACTTGACCTGCAGGCTGGATTGAGGGGCCACTCTCATGCCAGGGGTCAGGAAAGCAAGATGCCAAGATGGGGAGCCAACTCAGGACCACCTATGAAGGCAGGGCATGTAGCCCCAAACATGCCTTGTTCATGCTTCTCTCTGTGGCTCTGCCAGGAAAACCTTTTCCTTTTCCCCCACTTCATCCTGCTCCCCATTCCAGGCTACTTCTTCTACAAATCTCGGCCTGGCCTCTGGGTCTACAGGGACCCCCAACCCCCTTTTTCTGAGCCTCTCCAGCATTCCCTTCTCTCTTCCTTTGGCTTTGGGCACATTTGACTCAGCCCTGCCACCCAACTCCAGGGTGTGTGCCCTATTTCTCAGCTGGATGGTGAGCCTCGAGAGAATCCCTCCAACCAGCAAGTTCTGAGCACCAGCTATACACCAAGGTCTGAACACCGCATCTTGGTGACTGCTGAGCAGCCTGAGGTCCTCATTCTGACTTAGTGATGCCCTTGGCTGAGTGGGATCAGGGCCTAGGGCATGGCCTGGGTGGCTGATGGTCTGGGCGTGTCTGACTCTCACTAGCTTATGTCCCTCTGCTTCTCTCCGCAGGATGAGCAGAAGTGTGTGGAGACAGTGGAGCTTGGCAGCTACGAGAAGTGCCAAGACCTTCGTGCCCTTCTCAAGCGGAAACACCGCTTTATTCTGCTGCGATCCCCGGGGAACAAGGTAGGGAGATGCTAACTGCTGCCTTACCTCCCTCCAGGCCAGGGTCTGCTTGGGCACATCACCTCTAGAAAGCTCTCTAAGGCCTGGTCCCAGGCCCCTGGATGCAGCCTGTAGGTTCCTTGTAGGAGTGTGTCTAAGGCTCAAACCCAGGGGTTACCACCAGTTGGACATTTTACTCATTTTGTCTTGGCACCTCCCAACCCCTGGTTGATAGGAGATGCATTTATGGCTCTGCTGAGAGAGCACTGCTCCCGTCTTCCCCTTCCAGGCCCTGGGGCCTGCCTCCCAGGCTATAGTTAGAAGATAGTCTTTGGGGAGCAGGGCCCTTGTCACTCCCCCTCCCCCCCCAGGCTAAGGGCAGAGGGCTGTGGATGAGGCCTCCATCCCTGACAAGGGCGTGACCTCCCTTCCAGCCCAGGCCTTCCTGGGTGGGCCATCCCTTGTGTCCTCCATCCTGGATTCAATGCTAGGAGGCCTGCAACTCACGCCCCAGCTCTCCTCCCCTTGCATTTTCCTTTTTTGACTGTAGCTGGGGAAAGTCTATTGCCTGCAAGTTTCCTTCCCTGTGACATTGACATGCCATGTGTACAGATGAAAAGTTTGCTGTTTGCACCACATATCTCTCGCTGGGAGTCCTGGGTGGGTGTTGACACATGGCATAGTTTCACAGATGTCAGGAGGGAGTTGAGGCTGGCGTGGACAGCACCTCTGGCCAGCTGGGCCACACCAGGCACCGCCCAACCTCTGCTCGTCATGTGGAGCCTCGCAGAGTGGGGCTGAGTCACAGAGGCGGGGACGGGTGGGGAGGAAGGGTCTGTGTCCGGGCCTGCTGGAGACCATTCTGTTTCACTCTCAGTTTTAGAGACTGGAGTCCAGTCCTGTAGTCTCTGGGGCCTTTGGCCCTGGAGGAGACTGTGATGCTTTACTCATTAACCCTTTGCCCTTCTCTCTGGCGGGTGGAGGAAATGAAGCAGCCAAGACAGTAGAGGAGGGGGCTGTGGAGTTCTGATAGTTCCTGTATCTTCTTACCACTTCCAGCCCTTAGTGGAAGAGACTGGAGGATGTGCTCCCAGGAAAGGGTAGATTTATAGTATCATGAGGACTCGTAGGAGTGGACCCAGGTTTCGCTTGACTTCTGCTGTGTAGGGCTCTTCGAGGAAGAGAAGAGCCACATTTTGTTTTTCAGGGCCAGGCCTCTACACTGTCCTGGAGACCTGCTTCCTCTCTGAGTGGGCACTGTACATGTGCATGTGTGTTTGAGAGAGACGCAGCATGTGTTATATGTGAAGGTCTGCTGCCTGTGTGTCAGGCATGTGTTGTGTGTGTTTGCCTCTTTATATGCAGGCGCGTGTCCACCTGGCTGTGGGTCTGTCAGGTCTTTGGGTGTCTCTTAGAGTGGATGTGGGCCGGAGGGGGCCTTGCCCCTCCTGTCCTCTGCCCTGCTGTTCCATGGGCCACTCCCCTCCCCAGCTCTGAGAATCAGCTGGTGCTGGGCTAAGTAGGCTGGGGCGGGCTCAGGGCAGGCCGTCACCTTCAGAGAGGCCTGTTTGTGCAGCTGCATTCTCAGCTGCTTTGGCCCACGCCCTTGACCTGCCCCCCAGCCCTGCCAGGAGTTCAGGGTGGCTCTGGGTGATTCTGGGAACAGGATGATCAATTGATCAATTGGGGAAATAAGGCTGAGGAGCCAGCTGGGGGGCAGCAGAGCAGGGAGGACAGCTTCAGGGCCCCTGATCCTCACCACCTCCAGGAGCTCACACAGAGGGTGGGCTCTCCAGAGGTCCGATGGTGGACCTAACCTAGAGCACCACATCCCCTGAATCCTCTCACCCTCCTTTCCCATTGTCCTGGGTTTCCCCCATCCTCAGTGAGGCCTCCAGCCGGCCGCAAGGTCACATGACCCCGCTGTCTGGTCCTGAAGCCGCCTTTTTCCCCCTTTAATCAAATAAACAAAGACTCCAGTGTCTTGCATGCCCCTTCTCCCCCTGCCTCCCCATCCCCACGCCCCTGCCCATGAGGTCACAGGCAGACGTGCCAGGAAGCAGGGTGGCCGCTGCTGGGCCTTGCTGCCCCACTGCTCTCA
>JAQZBX010084650.1:0-13229 GCA_029593785.1 Cabassous unicinctus | reverse complement strand
AGGTCAGCACCTCCTGGCAAGCAGGTAATCTTTGGGGTTTCTTGGCATTTGTGTCACATGACAAAGCATATGGCAGCATCTTCTCCTATTTGTTCTGAATTCCCTTGACATCCATCTTCTGGCTGCTCCCTGTGACTTCTTCCTCATGTTCAATTTCCTTTGCTTATAAGGAAATAAGAGCATTGGACTGTGGCCCACCCTCACTCAGGTTGGGCACATCTTAACTTAGAACATATTTGGAGGTTCTCTTTCAAATGTGTTCACCTCCACAGGCCCAAGGGTTGGGACCTGAGCATGTCTTTTGTCAGGGACATGATTCTATCCCCAACAGAAATTCATGCCTTTTTTTCAGGTCCATAGGTATGACTTTGGTGGCTTGAGTTATGTCCTCCAAATTTAGATTTGTTCTCAATATTCATATTCATTCAGGTGTGTGTGTGAGCCCATCATAAAGTAGATTTCTGGAAGCTGTTATTTTTAATTAAGCTGTGGCACAACAGAATGAGGATGAGCTTTAATGTGGATTACATTGGTCCTTTATAAGCAGAAGAAATTCAGAAAGAGAAAGCCTCAGGGAAGAATTATAAGTCAAAAATATATATGAACCAAGAGACTGGAGAGGACATAGCCAAGTGATGGAAAAGCTATAATACCCCAAAGACTGCCAGCTTCTGACCACAGAAGGAAAAGTCTTCTAGCCTTCAAATTCATAAGGAAAATTAATTACCATTTTAACTAACTTATTGTGTGATTTTTATCATGGCATTATGGATATTAAGATGCACAAGTAGTTGAATTAATTACATTCATTAAAGTTTCAATGCCTCTTGCCCAAAAAGATTCAGAGTGCAGAACCAGGGCACACTTGAGCACAAGGAATCCTGGGAGTGGAAGAGGTCCTGGGTACATTGGGATACCTCATGACCTCCTTTTAATACTAGAGTCCAGGAAGTTCAAGATGAGTGGAAGAACATGCTTGGATTTGTGCATGGAGTAGGAATAGAACAAATAAATCATTATCTCAGTTGTGAATAATTATATTCTATCTTTGATAAAAAAATATTCTGCTCAAATCATGCTGGAAGGATCAGGCTCCATTTGCTCCTCACATCCAGGATGTGAATATTCACCTAGCCATTCTAGAGGTGGTAAATCCTGTGGGAATGGTTCAATGAACTGCCCAATCTCATGTAAATGTCCAGGGCTGATTTTGAATATGAACCAGTTCTGTGGACTCTGGGAACCATGTTTCAATATATATGTTAATGAAAATGTTCTTGCAGGCTGTGCTGAGTTGGATGTTAAAAGGAAAATAAGGCATGAGCTGATCATAAACTGTGTTCCTAAGAAAGGCGAGAGAAGGGAAAGTCAGGTATTTATCAGTGGGGACTTCTCATAGGTTCAGATGATATTTTTGCATTACTTTAAAAGCTTTCTTTCTGTGGAATGGTAGTTTCCCTGACCTGAATCTGAAACTGACAAGGAAACTTGTCAGTTTTCCTGACAAACCTCTCGAAAAAAAGAGGGTCATCCCAGGGAATGGGCTCAGGCTTCCTTTCCTGGATTCTAAACAGAGACTGAAGCCCTGAAGACCTTCCCTGCTTTATACCTTGGCATCCCATGTGCAAATCAGTTTCCAGTATCTGTGCATTGTTTCCTTACCCTGTGCTGTATTCTCCGGGAATCACATATGTTGTCCAGAATTCTGAGATTCCTGAATGTGTTCTTCTGTTTGTTACTTCTCCCTTTGAGGGCATCAGAGATTTCCAATAAGGGATATGTAGATAAGGAGTATGATAGTTTTCACTAGTGATTTTTACTTCCATGTTGCCCCCAAATTCTAGCCGAGGTTCAGCTATATGAGTCAGACCCTGACCTTGAGAAGCCCTCATAGATCCTGTGTCTAACCTGCACTGTCTCTGGTTTCTCCATGACAATCTTTTGCTCATGTTGGTTTTGGATCTTTCAGGCCCCATGAGGGGCTGCAGTAGTGGAGCAAAATATAACATAATGGAAATGCATACTGTGATCCACCTCTCTGGAGTAAATTCCCCATCTCTAGATACATATACAAGAACATCCATGTTTCCTTGTGGATGAGCTGTGACTCCTGAAATTACAACTGTGTATTACTGGATGGGTATACAATAAGGGGAAGTCTGTGTGTGAGACCAGACACAAACCTCCCTATGCAGAGAGAGGGCTGGGCAGCAGGGGGCACTCAGAGCACACAGAGCACAGGGCAGGAACCTAGCTTCAGGAGTAGGAGAAGGGGGAGACTGTGGAGGGGTTTCCTGTATGGAATGGGGTTTTCCTTGTTCCTCAAACTCCTGAGACCTTCTTCTAAAATTTAATGATTTTTAATTAGCTAAATTTACTTTTCAAAAAAGTATTTCTCATTGGATTATGGAATTTCAATTAGATGTACAGTTGTTAACTTCAAAAATTTTTGGTAGATATTGAGTTGATACATATACCCAGATATCTCTGTTGCTTTGATGTTTTTGAACTTACTACTCTATCCTGAGATGGCTCATTGTGCCTCAGCCTGGAGTGGTCATAATGGTGCTTAACACAAGGTATTCATCATTATGCACATGGCAGAATTTCTTTGTGTTATGATTATTGATGGAATAAATTTTGTTCAAGTTATTTATGTTTCTCAGTACTTGGAGAGTTTCATGATCCCAATTACCAGTTAAGATTATATTTATTTGACTTCATTTCATTGTTTTATAATAATAAACTTTATTTTTAGAGGAATTTTAGATTATAGAAAAGTTACACCAAACCCCAATAATATAGGTGATTCTGATAAAACCCATCCACTTTCCCATAAAACCCATCCACTTTCCCATCCACATTTTCCCCAATTAACATCTTACATTTGTGTGGAATATTTGTTACAATTGATGAACCAATTTTGAATCAGTGTTATTAACCAAGGTATATAGTTTTCATTATGGTTTACACTTTGTGTCATACAGTTCCATAGTTTTTGACAAATATGTAATGGCATGTATACATCATTGCAGTATCACACAGAACCAATCCAATGCCCTAAAAATGCTTTGTGTTCCCCTTATTCTTTCCTGGTTGTCAACTCAGAACCTTTGTCCACCACTATCTTTATATAAGTATTACAAGTTTTTCTGTTACCACAAGCTAATAACTACAATAACAATAAAACTACTTTGGTCCATGATTCAACTCCCCCCTTATGTTTGTTCACTCCTCAATCTTGAGAAGTTTGGGATGATGTCTGTTCTTCGTCAGATTGATGGGGGCTTAGATGTTATGGGGCAGATGGAAGGAACTGCTTACATTGCAGTTGTAGAAAGTCTTTGTTTTTTTTGGTTCGGGCTTATCCACCATCATAATTTTGTTATTTGTCCTGGGCAAGTCTCAAGAACTAGATAGTAGGTGATGGCCACAACTCAGCTGAAATTCAGAGATCAACCAGCATATGAAGAGACCAAGCATTTAATTCTCTTAGACATATATTTAACAGGTATAGTGATAATTATAGACTCAAAGAAAAGGGGTAGAAGATTCAAGAGTAGAGAATTTATGAATGAGTCAAATTTTGTAATATTGGGGAAATAGATTATCATATATTCCAAAATACGGCCTGCCAAAAGAGTGCTGATTTCATGGGGTTGTTTCACTTGTCTATAGTTTTAGGACATACCCAGGTTCCTTCAACTTTTGTTTGAGGCTGTATTTCCTGTGAGATATCCTTTTGACCTGTATAAACATAACCTATGAAATGACTTCCCTGCACAATTTGAAATCTCTTAGCTGTAAAAATACTTTTGTATTAATGTTCCCCCTTTTGGTCAAGGTTTTTCCAACCATTATTTTCTAAATTGGTGACATTGACCAAAATCTGCATGAATGTTATTTCTAATAATTTTATTTATTTAGGTTTTGACTATTTAGTTGTCAATAAATTACTAATTATAGCTATATTATATTGTCAGTATGTAATGGTACTTTACCAGAGAATTGCCCTTATCATTTCTGGCTTGATATAAACATATGGGAAGATTGAATACTGACCTTAAACAACTCAAATATTGTTATTTGGCCTTTACTTCATCATAAAGGTAAATATTTTCCAGCATGAGGTCATTTGAATAAAAAACAATTTTGAGGTTTCTCAGCATGTAGTTCACCTTAGCCTCTATTTAAAGTAGCAAAATAATAATTGCTGCATAATTTCTGCACAGATATGCCATGCACATGCATGATTTTCAATTATTCACATGATGTCTGTGCACAGAAAAAACCCTATTCCCTTGAGCAATTCCCCTACATGCCTGACAATGTCTAATGGAGGACAATTGATTATTGTTATAAAATGTCTCATGCTCATGTTATCTAATTTACCTACATCTTGAGAGCATGTTAAAATAATCTCATCCACTTATGCACTTTGATGTCATCAAAATTGTTTCTGTTCTGTAATGTCAGAAATATTTATTTGAAAAAATGCCCTCTTAATATGAACATGTAAAAATATGAATTTTTGCATGTATACTGAATTCAGAGCTACTTAAATGTCATAACATCTTCCTTGCCTATAAGTAAATGGTCAAAATGAAGTGATAATAATTCTCCCTATCTGTCAATTTCTTCTATCCTGCTTTTTCTGCTTATACCAGAAGATAGATTATTTCCTGTAGGAAATTTAAAAAAGAAGTAGAAATATAGTAAATTTTATACAACATAACATACACAGATGCTTTCTCATGCCACTAATCCCTGGTTTGCATTTTAAGAAAACTATATGTACTGGATTAAGTAATGTCCTGTAAAAATCCATGTCCTCTGGAAACTAAGAATGTAACTTTATTTGGAAATAGGGTCTTTGCAAATGTAATTAGTTAATTGAAGTTGAGGTCATACTGGATGCAGGTAGGCCCTAATCCAATGACTAGTGCCTTTATAAGAGTAAACAAATAATCAGAGGGAAGATGGACATGTGAGAAAGGAGGAAGAGATTGGAGTCTTCCAGATAAAAGCCAAAGAATGCAAAGGCTAGCCAGCAGACAGCAGAGGCCATGAGAGAGTCATGAAACACTTTCTCCCTCAGAGCCTTCACAGGAGCATGGATATATGCATGCCTTTCTTTATGACATCTAGACTCCTGATCTTGAGAGAATAGATTCCTCTTGTTTTGTGCCACCAAGTTGTGGTACTTTGCTAAGCAAGCCTAGGAACCTAAGACCCTACAGTTCCCAGTACTCACACACCCAGGTAATTCAGTGATATTTTCAGCTTCCTAATGCTGTTGAGGTAAGAGTTTATATTTGGAGAAGAAGCTATGTCTGGGTGGCATAGGGATCCTTGAGGAGGTAACACATGAGATTTCTTGAGGGTAGAACTAGTCTGGATACTCTAATGGCACACAAAAATCATCCAAACATTGAATTACTTTCAGAAGTATTATAAAGAAAGAAAGCAGCCTCACCCAGGACAAGTCCACCAAAAATTCCAGATTAGATCCATGAGAGAAGGAAGTTGTATTACACCTAAATGAAGCCCAGGCCTAGGATAAATGGTAACATCTTGGTAGCATTTGTTCAAATTTTGATGTGTGAGCAGAAGTCCATTTAACATCATAAATCATTTTACCTTGTGTGGAATATTCAAAGAAATTGATATTCTTCCTTTACTGAATCTAAACATTGTGAGATAACTTCTTGTGATAAAGAAAGTTATAATGCCAAAAAGAAAGAAAGTGAACTAGCCCAATGTGAATCCAAGGGATCTGGACCTAGGACCCAGTATCCTTAACTGGAAGCTGCATGGACCTGAAAGGCAGCTTTGAAAAAGCTCACTGCCCACAGTCACAAACCCCATCCCTCAGGGCCCAGGACATTCACTGCAGCTCCATGATCCCAGGAAATACCTGGTCTTTCTATTGGGAATGTGTCTTTGTGTGGCAAGAACCCTTAACACACTAAGAAGATAGAGAAACTCCCTCCCAATCTGTATCTTCCACCAAAGCTTCAGAGGAAGAACTTGGTGCTCCAACCCTGCAGGTGCCCTGGACTGCAGACTCATTAAAATTTTACCCCATCCTCATCCCTTTGTGGACTCTGAAGTTGCCTTTGAGGTGGATGGGACCCCAGCCCTGTGAAGTCCAGGTTCACAGTGCTGTTATGTAGATGGAGTATAATAAGGACATTTTGTTGACCCTCCCTGGAGGCTAGAGACAAGTGTCTTTCCCTGACCTCAGCTTTTGATATATGAACCCTGTGGAGTCTCATCTGGACAGCAGGAGGTAGATATAAAAATTGAGCAGAACTTCCCATTTTAATCCACTGCTACCCTTGCCCAGAGGAGTCTCCCCCAGAGGCCATCTGGTGTCCTCAGTGCTGTCCCTTTCCATCTATCTTCACAGATAGGGTCTGCCACCATCCTTACTCTCCTTATGACTCTTCTTTCAGGTCAGAGATGACCCAGTACTTGGGGTCATAGAGGAGGTTGGGGAATATGGAGCCTCTGATTTCTGATTCTTGGATATCCCATGCAGGTGACATCACTGAGGAGCAGCTTGTACAGTCTGGGGCAGAGGTGAAAAGTCCTGGAGAGCCTCTGAGAATGTCCTGTAAGGCCTCTGGATTCAGCTTTATCAGCTACTGGATCCACTGGGTGAGCCAGGAAACACGGAAGGGACTGGAGTGGGTGGGAAACATTTATATTGGTAACTTAGGCACACACTATGGCCCATCCTTCCAAGGTCAAATCAGCATCTCCTCAGACAACATTGTTAGCACTGTCTACCTGCAGTAGACCAGCCTGAAGGCCTCAGGCACAGCTCTGTATAACTGTGCAACAGACACAGTGAGAGAAACCACATCCTGGGAGCATCAAAAACCCTTAGTGAGCCCACAGCATCATGGTAGACTTTTAGGAGACACCCTCCACCAGGGATATCTCAAATACAACCATCATGGAAATAAAATCCTGGCTGGGTCCTCAGCAGTGAGGATGAGAAGGACAGCATCAAAAGTAGACTCAGTTTCTTATGCTGAAAACCCAGGGGACCAGCTCCTATGGGACACTGATCCTACTTGTCTGAACAACGTTGCTGTAATTTGTCCTCTCGCTCACATTGTGCCCTCCAGCAAGGTGACTGCATGAAGTTTCTTCCATCCTTAATATTAAAAAAAAAAAAAAAACCTAAAACTGTTGTATCTACACATGTTTTGTTCCCAAACATTTCCTTGGTGAAAATCCCACACATTTTATCATTGTCTTCCTTCATTCATTCTTTACATCCTTCCTTCCTCCCTCTGTCCATTTCTTACTTTCATTTTTCCTTTATGATTTAAGATATTACTTTACCCCCTTTTGGTTGTCTCTTTGTCTTAAAGGTGTTGGTTTAATGATTTTCAAATAAATTTAAGCATCATTTTATCATCTATCTCTCCACCCGTCCATATTTAAATATCCATTTCTTTCCTACCAATTCTGTCTACACCTCAAGTAAGGTCACCTGTTAAAGCTATACCAAAGAACTGAATACCCATCTGGACTGAATGCCTTGGGCCAAGGTGGAAGATGGGGCAGCTAACATAGCACTCAAAGAATATACACTGCTGAAATTGCCCCAAAATACACTATTAATGGAAGAAGTACATGTAAGAGAAAAACAAGTTTGGTCTTCAGCCAAAACAGAAGTGATCAGTGAAAAAAGGTTTAGATGACAGTCAGGAACAAAATAAAATATTAATAAAGAATACAATTTTCCATAAAACTGATTGGTTTGCCAAGAGATAAGGGAAACCAAATTTAAGGGAGGCATTAATAGAAGAAAGCATATTAAATTATTCATAGCTGAATAATACACTCCTGTATTTTCAACTGGTATTAGTATAGTATGATTGTTACAATTGTAGAAAAATACTATTATCATTGTACTATTAACTATATTCCATAGTTTAAAATAGGATTACCTTAAAAAAATTTTCTTTATATTTAAAGGAGCTTTAGATTACATAAATGTTACATAAAAAAATAAGGGATTGCTACATACTGCACCCTTCCCCCAATAGTAACATTTCCACAATTTCCCCCAATAGTAACATTTTACAGTCCTGTTTTTCCCTAAATATTCTAGTGACATATATACAACCTACTATTTACTTTTTAATGCTTATTCAAATATTTAATTTTTTGCTGTTAATTATGTTCACAATGTTGTTCTACCATCACCACCATCCAATATAGAAACTTTTCCAACACCACAAATAGGAACTCTGTAAAATTTAAACATTGATTTCCCCATTCACTACACTCACACCAGGCCGTGGAAAATGGTATTCACTATTTTGAGTGAAATATGTAAGACAGAAATGGAGAAATATTGTATGATTTCACAAGTGAAATAATAAGAATAAGCAAATTCATAGTCTGAAAATAATATCAAGTGTTAAGGATTAAGATAAATTGTAAATGTTTCTAGTGGAATCAAGCACCCAGTGCACTTATGCTACTCAGACTGATTCTGAGGTTAGTGTGAGGCTGGCTGTTATTCAGCAGAGCATTAAAACTGAAGATGGAAAACTGGATGAGAAAATCAAAGTGTGGGCTTTTGTGGAGAAGGTGATAAGGGATAAGAAAGATAGGTATTTTCAGAAGCCAGGAGAGGACCTCTTCTCCTGTCTGTCCAGACTTTGTGATGCAGGAGTGATGAGTGCCCTTCTCAAACAGGCTGAGTCACAAAATATTGGCCACCTGGGGTTTTACCCCATCCCCCAACAGACTCTCAGTCTATTAGAATTAAGAGAGGAGGAAGCAGAGTGTGGGGAGGGAGCAACAGCTCTAATCAAGGCTGAGCCAAGGCTGGAAACAGTGCAGTCCTAACCTTTTTTTGTCTGCATACTAGAAGGACTTAGGTGAGCATACCACACTCTGGGTGACCTCCACTTCATTCCAACAAAGCTTTGGAGTAACAAGCAGGAAGCTGTAGTTTTTTCCTAATCATTATTCTATACAGAATAACACAGAAATAACTGGGTATAGACACATGAATATTCCACACCAGCCAGTTAGAAAGGGCCACCCTGAGTGGGGAGATAAACAAATGTTTTCTATTCAACATGCTGCTGCCATTGGACATGAAATTGTGCAAGTTTACTGTACTCTCCCCACTTGGGGGAGAGGCTCCCATGCTAATGAAGTGGCCAAGTTGGTGACCAGCTGGAGAGGCCATGGGTACATTCCCAGTAATGCTGCATGCTCTCAGACCCACTGGGAAGACCTCTGGCCATCTGGGCTGCTTCAAAGCAGGAGCTCATTCCCCACTAGAGACCTTCACTTGAGGTATGCTTTTTTGATTAGTAGAGACAAGAGTCTCCAAGAATACCATAGAACAAATCTGTGTAGATCACGGAGAAAAATATAAACTGGAAGGAGGGCCATGGTCTCATCAGGGAAAATCTTCCTCTACCCAACTCCTTCCAGTAATCCTCTGGACCATGTGGTGGAAGGTCAGACAGAGTTTGCAGATCTCCCAGCTCCCTTCCACAGATTGAGGAGTCAGACCCCTGGGAGAAGCCATTCTACCAAGATTTGACATGATTGAAAATGGCCCTGGTGGGTTAAGGTCACAGCCAACCCCAGGAACTGAAGGGCTTATGCTACAGGGCATGTGCAATTTGGGGCAATGAACAAACTTCTATGATGCTTTTGTATACAGATTCCCATACAATCATTATCTTGGAAGAAGCAGAGAAGATGGGTACAGTGAAAAGAGTTGGAAAGTTTTAGCCATTCCATATTGGTATGGAGGCTGGATGTTAATGCCACCTTGGTTTCAATTGCTCTTTAGCCACTTCTGTGGCCAAGTTTCCTGCTGGGGAATGCATTGTAGTAGTTTATATCCTGCACCACTGCACCTCCTAGTAGTGACTGTAGGGATATGCTCTCCCATTCCAAGAAATTCTGGCCATCATATTTGAGTATGACCAGCCTTGCACACCCAGATCAGCCATCTCCTCACTGCATTGTCCAGCATTGCACTATTACTTCTATGGTGGGGAAAATGATATTACTGAACTCATAAAGAATTTTAAATCTGCAGGTGTAATCTACTCCATTATCTTTGTCTAAATTTGCCCAGTGTGGCCAGTGAAAAAGGTGAGTGGAGCATGATGGCTGACTACATATTATCAGGGCTTAAATGCACAAGTGCCCCTTTAGCAACCCCATGGTTCCATATACTGTGCTATTTGCACATTGGCCTCATCTCAGTATCCTCCTGGAAGCCTTATATCAGGTGACACAGAAAGCAGGCATTTTCCAATGGGAGACATAAAAGGAATAGTTGCACAAGGAGGTAAAAGTGCTCATTTCACCTGCCTTCCCTCTGGGAAATGTAGAGCTTGTAACTCCATTTGAATTACACATTTCTGCCACTCGAAGCCTTACCATTTGGTCTCTCTGGTAGAAGGAGGGAGCAATAAGAATTCACAGACTCCTTGGCTTCTGGACCAAAGTTCCCAGATGCAACCCAATGTCATAGCCCCCTTTAAGAGGCAACTTATGACAGGATTTTGGGCATTGATAGAAAGGATCACCAAGATCTCAGGTCTGGTTGAGGCCAGATATCCCTGTCTTGTCCTGGGTCCTGGGTAATCAGAGCACTGTGCCATGTAGTGCCAGCAATGGAGAATCTTCAAAGAGAAATATATTCAGTATCATCCCTTCCTGGGACCCTGGGGAGTGATGTGCCTGTGTGAATGGATAGCAGAGCTCCCCAGTGATAATCCTATTGCAACACCACATGAGGGCCCTTCCCTCCCTACCTTGGGATGGATTGGCCTAAAAACTCACATCAGGGTCAATCTTGTCTGAGAAGTGTCACCATGATAGCAAACAGAGATAGAGTCTATGTACAAGCCCTTCCAGGGACCTCCACACATCTTCACGCCTGTAGATTTTATTTTTTAAAAATTTTAGGTATTACTAAATTTTAGATATTACTAAATTTTAGTAATTTTAGGTATTATTAAAATAACCAAGTTGTGTGACATTGGTGAAAAGATACACAAATTAATATTATGAATATAAATTTTTTTTCAAAATTTAGAAAAAGTTGGGTATTTGAAATTTACATGAAAAATAATTGAAAATTAAAAATTGCAAGGAGAAAATTGAAATACATATTTTAAGAAAACATGAGACAGAATAGTTAAGGAACATTTACTACTCAATTAAACAAAGAAAATGAAACAAAAATAGATAAAATTACAAACACTGCATCAAAGAAGATTCACACAAGTCAAAGTAAAATGAAAGAGGCTCAACATTCCATTCAGCATTAAATGAGAATTAATAACACCTGAAATGTCACTACTAATCCAATGTAGCCATATTAGGCTTGGATATGAGCTTGGAAAAAATGGAACACTCACATATCAATGGATACAGTGCAAAATGATGCAAGACCATATTCAATAGCACCAGGGGAAAGCTTTTCTATATAAAAGTAATAGAATCTGTACTGGATCTGTATGTGGAAAACTAAAAAGAATTCAGCATATGGAATTTTGAAAATATGTGAACCAGTGGAAATCTGTACAGTATACATGGATCTGAAGACACAGTATTTTTAAGAGGTCTGTTTCCCTCAATTTGATCTATAGATTCACTGCAATTTGAGTGACTATCCCAGCAACTATTATTGTAAATATCAGCAGGATGATTAAAAAATTTATGTGGAAGGTAAAGGTACTAAAAAGTCAAAACATTTCTTAAAGTGAGTATACAAGATGGAGGAATTATTTTAAACTTTTCCAAGTAGTGGTATAGAATTACAGTACCAAGTGGGCATGGAATTGGTGGTAGGAAAGAAAGGTCAATGGAACCAGAAAACCATCCAAAACAGACCAATGAAAAAAGATTAAACTAAGTATTCAAAAATTGCAATAAGAAATTAAGTTAAACAACAAGAATTTTCAATAAATTGGACTAGAACATTTGAACATTCATTTGCTGAATAAAATAATTATGAAGAAGATAAAATTAGGAGCCCTAGAGCATACCTGCAAACTTTATAAAATCATCTCATAAAGCAACATTGACATAAATGTAAAACCTAAAACAATAAATTTTAAATAAAGTAAATAGGAAATAATCTCTATGAAAATGATCTTGGTGATGTGTTTTTAGCTACAATATCAAATAAAGGACCCATGAAAGACTATATCTGGAATTTGTCAAAATTAAAAGCTTTTGCCCCAGAGAAGTCACTGTTAAGGAAATGAAAATAAAAGCAAAGACGGAAAGAAAACATTGAATCCAAAATATATATTATATAGTCTTTGATGTTCACAATTTGCACTTTCTCTTCAAGAAACTCTGTCTTAAGAAGAGAATTATGGAGACATTGCTGAAAACTGGATTATTGACAATTATTTAAAAGATGTTCAGAGACTCTGTCAGATGATTAGTCAGTCTGTCTTCCATGAGAACCTGCTCAAATTCACCTGTGAAAACAAGGAAATGTATTGATACCACAAAACATTCAAACCAATGTTTCTTCAACATTTCCTTTTTGATCTCTTCCCACCTACATTGACCATTTTGAAAGGATCACTTCTTTTTAAAAATCTGTAATTTATTTATTTATTTATATTTTAAAAGTTTTTAAGATTACATAAATGTTACAAAAAATTAGGGGTATTCTCATGTTCCCCACCTCCTACACCTCCCACAATCTCCCACATAAACATCTTTCATTAGTATGGCACATTAACTGCAATGGATATACATATCCTGGGGCTTTGCCACTAAGCATGGGCCATAGTTCAAATCCTAGACCGCACTCTGTCGCGCACAGTTCTGCATGTTATATGCTGATGTAAAATGCCTTATATCTGTCACTGTAATGTCACTCATGATAATTCCCTAGTCCCCAAAAAGCCCATGTATTACAACTGCTTTTCCCTTTCCATGCCCCAAGAGCATCCAGTGGCCACTGGCTCCACATCAATGTTGTAATTTTTTACATTGCTTGAATCACAATATGTCTATAACAGAATACCAGTAAGTCCACTCTAGTCCATAGCTCTTTCCCCAATCCTGAAGAGTCTGGGATGGTGATGTCCACTCCACCTCCAAGTGAGAAGGAGCTTATATCTCATGGATAATATGGATGGGATTATCCTGCCTGCAGCTGCAGACTCTCTCAATTCCCTGGGATGGCCATT
>JAQZBX010084649.1:0-13238 GCA_029593785.1 Cabassous unicinctus | reverse complement strand
CACTGTGGTTTAACACTCAGAGTAGGGGCTTATAGAGATC
This sequence comes from Cabassous unicinctus, assembly GCA_029593785.1. Classification (NCBI taxonomy): domain Eukaryota; kingdom Metazoa; phylum Chordata; class Mammalia; order Cingulata; family Chlamyphoridae; genus Cabassous; species Cabassous unicinctus. The sequence goes on along the minus strand of JAQZBX010084649.1, from coordinate 13,198 downwards.
AGGTGATTGATGGAGTTTTCGCTCAGGTCCATCTCACAGTGGATCCAGTGGGTCCCTGAATCCATTCTGTGGTTATTCCCCCAGTTCCAGAATGCATAATTGGAATAGAGATACTCAGTAACTGGCAGAATCCCGACATTGGATCCTTGACTTGTGGAGCGAGGGCTATTATGATTGGAAAGGCCAAGTGGAAGCCACTAGAACTGGCCCTACTAGGCAACATAGTAAATCAAATGCAATACCGTATTCCTGGAGGGATTGCAGAGATTAGTGCCATCATCAAGGATTTGAAGGATGCAGGGGTGGTGATTCCCACCACATTGCCATTCAAGTCTCCTATTTGGCCTGTGCAGAAAACAGATGGATCTTGGAGGATGACAGTAGATTATTGTAAACTTAACCGGGTGTTGACTCCAATTGCAGCTGCTGTCCCAGACGTGGTATCATTGCTTGAGCAAATCAACTTCCCCTGGTACCTGGTATGTAGCTGTTGATCTGGCAAATGCTTTTCTCTCCATTGCCATTACTAAGGACCACCAGAAACAGTTTGCTTTCAGTTGGCAAGGCCAGCAGTATACCTTCACTATCCTGCCTCAGGGGTATATCAATTCTCCAGCCCTATGTCATAATATTGTTCACAGTGATCTTGATCATCTCTTCCTCCCACAAGACATCACACTGGTCCATTATGTTGATGATATCATGTTGACAGGACTTACTGAGCAAGAAGTAGCAAAGAATCTAGATTTATTAGTAAGGCATTTGCATGAGAGAGGATGTGAGATAAATCAACAAAAATACAGTGTCCTTCCACCTCAGTGAAATTTCTAGGTGTCCAGTGGTGTGGGGCATGTTGAGATATCCCTTCTAAAGTAATGGATAAGCGGTTGCACCTCTCCCTCCCATGACCAAAAAAGAGGCAAAATGCTTAGTTGGCCTCTTTGGATTTTGGAGACAACATATTCCTCATTTGGATTTGCTACTTTGGCCCATTTACCAAGTGACCAGAAAAGCTGCTAGTTTTGATTTGGGACTGGAACAAGAGGAGGCCTTGTGACAGGTCCAGGCTGCTGTGCAAGCTGCACTACCACTTGGACCATATGTTCCAGCAGATCCAAAGGTGCTGGAAGTTTCAGTGGCAAATAGAGATGCTGTCTGGTGCCTTTGGCAGGCCCCTATAGGGAATCAAAATGCAGACCCTTGGGATTTTGGAGCAAAGCCTTGCCATCCTCCACAGATAACTACTCCCCTTTTGAGAAACACCTTTTGGCTTGCTACTGGGCAATAGAATAATAATAAGTCTACTTTAGTCCATTTTTTATTCCCGAATCTTGAGGATTTGCAGTTTGTCTTGTTGCTGATTTCAGCAGGAAAGCTCTCAGGATTTCAGCAGGAAAGCTTTCAGGCTTTCACCATTGAGTACAATGCTAGCTGTAGGTTTTTCATATATGCACTTTACCATAATTGAGAAAACTTCCTTCTATTCCCATATTTTGGAGTGTTTTTATCAAGAAAGGGTGCTGTATTTTGTCAAATGCCTTTTCTGCATGAATAAAGAAGCTCATATGATTTTTCTTATTCAAATTATCAATGTGGTTTAGTACACTAGTTGATTTTCTTGTGTTGAACCACCCTTGATTACCTGGGATAATATCCACTTGATTGTTGTGTATAATTCTTTTAATATCCTTTTGGATTGGTTTGCAAGTATTTTATTGAGGATTTTTGCATCTATATTCATAAGAGATATTGGTCTGAAATTTTCTTATTTCATAGTATCTTTATCTGGTTTTGGTATTAGGATGATGTTGGCTTCATAGAATGAGTTTGATAGCATTCTTTCCTGTTTAGATTTTTGGAAGCTCTTGAGCAAAATTGGGATTAGGTCATCTTTGAATGATTGGTAGAATTCACCTGTGAAGCCAACTGGTCCCATGTGTTTTATCTTTGGGAGGCTTTTGATGACTGTTTTAACCTCTTTTCTTGTGATTGGCTTGATGAGGTATTCTATTTCTTCTAAGGTCAGTGTAGGTGTTTCGTGTGTTTCTAGGAATTTGTCCATCACATCTATATTTTATAGTTTTTTTTGGCATACAGAATAGTATCCTCATATGATCTCTCTTATTTCTGTGAGGTCAGTGGTAATGACCGTCCCCCCTCATTTATGATACTGTTTATTTGTGTATTCTCTCTTTTTTTTCTTTGTTAGTCTAGTTAAGGGTTTCTTGATTTTGTTGATCTTCTCAAAGAACCAAATTTTGGTTTTGTTGGTTCTATTGTTTTTTGTTTGTTTGTTTGTTCTTGATTTCATCTATTACTGCTCTGATATTTACTATTTATTTACCTTGGCTTGGTTTAGGATTAATTTGCTGTTCTTTTTCTACTTGCTCCAGGAGTGCAGTCAGGTGTTCAGTTTTAGCTCTTACTTCTTTTTTAATGTAAGTAATGAGGGCTATAAATTTCCCTCTCAGCAGTTCCTTTGTGGTGTCCCATAGGTTTTGATAAGCTGTGTTCTCATTTTCATTCATTTCAAGATATTTGCTGAATTTTCTTGCAATTTCTTCTTTGACCCACCAATTAGTTAAGAGTTTGTTGTTTAATATCCATATATTTTTGAATTTTCCCTTTTTCTGACCATTATTCATTTCAAGCTTCATTCTGTTATGATTAGAGAATGTGTTTTGTATAATTTCAATCTTTTTAAATTTATTGAGACTTGTCTTGTAACCCAAAAATATCATCTATCTTGGAGAAGGATCCATGAGCACTTGAAAAAAGTGTTTATCCTGCTGTATTGGGGTGCAATGCTCTATAGATGTCTGTTAGGTCTAGTTCATTTATCATATTATTCAAGCTTTCTGCTTCTTGATTTACCCTCAGTCCAGATGTTCTACCCAATACTGAGAGTGGTATATTGAAGTCTCCAACTATTGTTGCAGAGACATCTATTTCTCCCTTCAGCTTTACCACAGTGTGTGCCTCATATACCTTGGGGCACTGAGGGTAGGTGCATAAATATTTAGCATAGTTATTTCTTCTTGCTAAATTTAGCAAGGGGTCTTTTATTAATATATAATGACCTTCTTCATCCCTTATAAATAACAGTTTTGACTTTAAAATCTCTTTTGTCTAATATTACTATCGCTGCTCCATCTCTTTCTGGGTTACTATTTACATGGAATATCTTTGACCAACCTTTCACTTTTTTCCTGGTTATGTCTTCCTCTCTGAGCAGAGCCTCTTGTAGACAATAGATATCTCTTTTTTTTTTTAATCCATTCTATCAGTCTATGTCTTTTGACTTGTAGTGCAAGCAATTGACATTCAATGTTATTACAGTAAAAGCATTACTTACTTCATCCATTTTGACCTTTGGCTTTCTGTTGTCATATTGTAATACAGTCTATATTTTTGCTCTTTTAATTTACCCTTTCTAATAATCTTCATTTCTACACCCTTCTCCAAGTCTCTTGCCCTTGTTTTTTCCTTTCAGGCTACAGCACCCCTTTTAGTATACTTTATAATTCTGGTCTTTGGGTAACAGATTCTATTAGTTTTTGATTGTCTGAGAAGACTAAATGTCCCTCTCATTTTTGAAGGACAGATTTGCAGGATACAGAATTCTTGGCTGACACTTTTTCTCTTTCAGTATCTTAAATACTTCATACCACTTTCTTCTCTCCTCCATGGTTTCTGATGAGAGGTCAGCATTTTATCTTATCATGGTTCCCTTCTATGTGATGTTTTTCTTTTCTTTTACTGCTTTCTGAATTTTCTGTTTATCTCTGATATTTGTCATTCTGAATAGTATGTCTCTTGGGGTATATCTATTCAGATTTATTCTGTTTGGGGTGTGTTGTCTTCCTTGGATGCTGCTATCTATGTCTTTCATAAAGGTTGGGAAGTTTTAGTTATAATTTCCTCAAATATTTTTTCTGTTGTTTTCCATTTTCTTCTCCTTCTGGGAACACCACTAATGTGTATGCTTTTGCATTTTGTATTGTCATTCAATTCATTGAGACCCTGTTTCATTTTTTCCATTCTCTTCTCATTCTGTTCTCCTGTTTTTTCCAGTTCAGATGTTCTGTTTTCAAAACTACTAATTCTGTCTTCAAGCAGTTCAAATCAGCTCTTATGTATCTCTAATGCATTTTTAATCTTATCCATGATGTCTTTCATTCACATAAGGTCTGTTATTTTTCTTTTTAGACTTTCTTATTGTTCTTTATGCTCACCCTGTATCTTCTTAATATCCTTCATCTCTTTAGCCATATTTTATTTTAATTCTTTCAATTGATTTGGAGAGTTGTGTGATTATCATTGATTGTCTTTAATCCTGTATCTCTTCAAGATATTTGGTTTGTTCCTTTGGCTGGACCATCTCTTCCCTTTTCCTAGAATGACTTGCCAATTTTTGCTGCTGTTTAGGCATCTGAAAATGTTGGTGAATTCACTCTGATGGCCAATATCTCTTACCTATTGTTATGAATTTTTCACAGCTCTTCTTTGATATTTGTTTCAACTTAGCCTAAGTCTTTAAAACTGCCCAGCTTAAATTATCAAAAAATCATGTCAGTGACTCACTAATGGGCCACAGGTTTTTCTCTTAGAAGTTCAAGGACAGTGAGATACAAGTGCAGTTTTTGTTCATGCATTTTTTAAACTGGCCAGTAGATGGCACTCATTGGAATACCTTTCCACAGAGGTGTATCTCTCCACATTTTCCTTTGTTTTGTTCTGACTAGACCCTTGATTCAAAGTGGGTTCTGCTGGCTGAATTTCCTGAAGAACTCCCATCCCCAGACTCCCACTTTGTAGCAGTTTGTTATTGTTTATGAATTCCAAAAATAGATATTGGATTATGTTTGTAAACTGGTCTGTTCCTCTGGGCATATTAGATTGTATTGGATTCAGAGGACTCACCTTTACTTGAATAAATAATAATTAAGGCTTTGATTGGGCCACATCAGTAAGATGTTGAGTCCCTGCTCACCAAGGGGGCAGGAGCTCACAGAGAAAATTACATGGCAGGGGAGACAGTGGAATTTTTAATCCTGGAGCCCTACAAAGTAATTACACAGAGAATCAGATATGTGAGAAAAGAGAGAGGGCTCCATTAGACCCATCAAAAGCCCTGGGAAGAATGATAAGCCATTTGCCTGACATTCTACAACTGGCCTTATGGAGAGAGCAGAGCAGTTAAGCCCAGAGAGAAACAAGTCCCAGAAAGAGACAAGACTTTTCCCAACCTGTGGCTGAGATTGGAAGAAGCTGAGACTACAGAGCCATGGGAAGAGGAGGAAGACTGCACACTCACAGATATCACCTGACATCTTGAGTCAACATGCGGCAACATTCTGGGTAAGAAATTACCTTTTATGGTGCCTTGAGTTGGACTCTTTAGGGTCTTGTGACTGTAAGCTTCTACCCCAAATAAATACCTTTTTAAAAAACTAATTGATTTCTTATATTTTGCATCAGCACACATTTGGCTGACTAATATACCCTTCCTTTTCCCATGTAACAGCTGACATGGAGAAAGATGTCTGCTTCCCTTTCAGTCAGCTGCAATGAGCCAGGGGTGTTGCCCTCAGTTAATATCTTGGGGTAGGGGAAGGGAGCACTTCCCAGGATCTGGGAGGTTTGGTAACTCACAATTCATTGTTTTGTGTTCTTCCTTTCTCTTTCTCTCACCCTCCTGGGAGTTGTGAAGAACTGTTTTAGTCTGCTGACCCCTAAAGCATTACCTTGGACAGCTTTTGGCTGAGAGAGCTGAGACTTGCCTGTCTAATCCAATGCCATCTTCCTATATTCCCAATTACCCTATATTTTTGATGAAACATTTATGTAATTGGAAGCTTCTTTAAAAACAGTAATAAAAATAGAGTTGTGTATGTCAACATGCCACTCACATCAATATGTAGAACAACTGAACAGAAGATCAACAAAGAAACACAGAACTTGTTCCATAAGAAAATTGAGCTAGATTTACAAGAACTATATGCATCATAACCACAAATCAGCAGATTATACATTCTTCTCAAATGCTCATAGAACTTTCTCCAGGATTTACTATATATTAGGTCACAAAACAGGTCTCAATAAATATAAAATGATTGAAATTATTCAAAGTGTCTACTCTGATCATAATGGAAGGATGCAGGAAATTCATAGTAGTTGCAAAAGTGGAAAATTCACAAAAATATGGAGGGTAAAGAACACTCACACAATCAGTGGGTCAAAGAAGAAATTGCTAGAGAAATTAGTATGTATATCAAGATGAATGAAAACAGGAATACAACATAGCGGAACTTCTCGGATACCATGAAAGAAGTCCTGAGAGTGAAATCTGTAGTCCTAGCCACCTATTTTAAAAAAGAAAAAATAGCTAAAATCAAAGACCTAATTGGACACCTGGAGGAAGTAAGAAAAGAATAGCCCACTAATCCCAAAGCAAACAGAAAGTAAGAAACAACAAAGGTTATAGCAGAAGTCAATGAAATTGAGAACAACAACAACTTGTATTAATCAGCAAAAGGAATGCTGATGAAAAATACCAGAAACCTATTGGTTTTTATTTATTCTACCCAATTTATTTTGGGTAGAAGCTTACAGTCACAAGGCCATAAAGAACAAGTTACTTCCCTCACCAAACACTGTTGCCAAGTGTTGGAGCAAGATGGCTGCTGGTCTCTGCTAAGGTTCAGCCTTCTTCTTCCTCCTAAGGCTCTCTGGTCCCAGCTTCTTCCAATCTCAGCTGTAGGCTAGCATAAGGCTCATCTCTCTTTCTGAGCTTTCTCAGCTATTCAGGGCTCTGGTCTCTTCAGCTGCAAACTATCAGGCGAATGGCTCTGCTCTCTCCCAGGGCTCCAGCATCCAAAATTAAACTCACTGTGTTCTCCTTCTCTGTGTATCAACTTTCCTGTCTTTGATTGAGCATCCTTTTATATAGTCCACAAAGGGGGCTAGCAGAGACTTAAACCAAGTCACCTTAATGACAGTGTCAAATAAAAGCCCTAATCTGGTAATTTACCTAATAAGGTAAAAGTAAAACCTCTGAATCCAATACAATCTAATACATCCAGAGGAACAGAGCAGTTTATAAACACAATCCAACATGTATTTTTGGAATTCATGAACAATACGAAACTGCCATAACTAATATAGAAAAAAAGAGTAATTTCATATAAATAAACTAAAAAATGAAAGGGGGCATTATTACAAATGATGCCCCAGAAAGAAAATGGAACATAAGAGGATATTTTCAGGCACCATATGCCAACAAATTAGACAATCTAGATGAAATGGACAAATACCTAGTAATGTAAAAACAACCTGCTTGACACTACAAGAAACACAAGAAGTCAACAAACCACTCATGAGTAAAGAGAATGAACTGGTCATCAAAATTTTTCCAAAAATAAAAAGTCCAAGATCAGATGGCTTCACAATTGAAATCTACAAATATTTCAAGAAGTAAAAACAATCCTGTTTAAACTCTTCCAAAATATGAAAGTGGAGGGAACTTTATCCAACACATTTTATGAAGCCAATATCACCATAATACCAAAGCCAGATAAAGATACTACAAGAAAAGAAAATTAGAGAACAATCTCTCTAGTGAACAGAGATACAATTCTCGACAAATTACTTACAAATCGCATCCAAAAACAAATTAAAATAATTATACATCACGACAAAATGAATTTTAATCATGGCATGCAAGGGTGGTTAAACACAAGAAAATCAAGTAGCATAATAAACCACATTAAGAATTCAATGGGAAAAAACACATGAGTATCTCAATTAACACAGATTAAGCATTTGAAAAATCCAGCATCTTTTCTTGACAAAAACACTTCAAAAGATAGGAATAGAATAAAAGTTCCTCAATATGATAAAGAGCATATATGGAAAACCCATAGCCTACATCATAGTGAATGGGGAAAGTCTGAAAGCTTTCCCTCTAAGATTGGGACTAAGACAAGGATGCCACTGTCACTTCTGTTATTGAACGTTGTTCTAGAATTTCTACCCAGAGCAATTGGGTAAGAAAAAACACTAAAATGCATCCAAATTTGAAAAGAGGAAGCAAATCTTTCATAATCACAGATAACCTTATCCTATGTTAAGAAAATTCCAAAATATGTAAGACAAAGCTATTAGAGTTAATAAATGAGTTCAGCAAATTGGCGGGATAAAAGAGCAGCACATTAAAATATGTAGTGTTTCTATACACTAGTAACAAACCATCTGAAGAGGAAATTTTTAAATTTCCATTTACAACATCAACAAAGTTTTCAAATATCTAGGCATTAATTTAACCAGGGGTGTACAGGTTTTACATTCAGAAAAGTACAAAACACTGCTAAAAGAAATCAAAGAAGACCTAAATGAATGGAAGGACTTCCCTTGTCATGGATTGGAAAACTAAAGATCATGAAAATGTCAACTCTACCCAAACTTGTTTATAGAGTCAACGCAATCCCTATCAAAATTCCAACAGCTTACTTTACATAAACAGAAAAGTTGATTACGAAATACATTTAGAAGGGGAAAAGACCCTGAAAAGTCAAAAATATCCTAAAAAAAGATCAAATTCAGGACACATGTTTCCTGACCTTGAAGTGTATTACAAAGATACAGTGTTCAAACATCATGATATTGGTGTAAAGACAGACATATTGATCAACGGAGTCAAATTGAGAGTTCAGAGATAGACCCTCAATTCTACGGTCAAATGATTCTTGAAAAGCCTACCAACTCCACATTCCTGGGACAGATCAGTCTCTTCAACAAATGGTGACAGGAGAACTGTATATGTGTAACCAAAGGAATGAAAGTGTACCCCTATCTCACATCTCATACAAGAATCAACTAAAAATGGATCAAAATCATAAGGATAAAAACTAAGGCCATAAAACTCATATAAGGAAATATCTTCAAGATCTTGTGTTAGTTGGGGTTCTCTTAAACCTTACACCAAAAGCAAAAGCAATAAAAGAAAAAAACCAAATAAATGGGACCTCATCAAAATTAAACACTTTTTCACCTCAATGTACTTTGTCAAGATGGTGAAAAGGCAACCTACTCAATGGGAGAAGATATTTGGAAATCACATATCCAACAAGTGTTTAATATTCATGATATTTTAAGAGATCCTACAATTCAAAATAAAAAGGTAAATGATACAAATAAAAAGTGGCAAAAGATTGAGTAGATTTTTCCAAAGAAATACAAATAGCAAAAAATAGGAACATGAAAAATGTTCAATATTATTAGCTACTAGAGAAATACAAGTCAAATCTACAGTGAGATATCATTTCACACCTACTAGATTGACCATTGTATATATAAAAAACAAACAGGAAACTACAAGTGTTGGAGAGGTTGTGGAGAGATAGGAATGTTTATTCACTGTTCATTGGAATGTAGATTGGTACAGCCACTGTGGAAGTCATTCTCTTTGGTGGTTCCTGAGGAATTTAGATATAGATCTGCCATGTGAACTGGCAATACCACTACTAGGTATACACCTGTAAGACCTGAGATCAGGGACATGATAAGACATCTGCACATCAGTATTCATAGTAGCATTATTCACAATTTCCAAATGATGGAAACACCCTGGTGTCCATCAACTGATGGATAAATATATTGTAATATATACATGCTATGGAATATTATTCTGTTGTAAGAAGAAATGAATTCATGAAGCATATGACAACATGGATGAACTTGGAGGACATTATGTTGAGTGAAGCGAGGCAAACACAAATGGAAAAATATTGTATGATTTTGCTATTATAAATGAAATATATTGTGTAAATTCATGGACTTAATAGATAAAATATAGGCCACCAAACAAAGAAGGTGGTTAGAGAATGGAAAACTGTGGTTTAATCTGTGCAGAATTGGTAAAACGATGTTTGTTAATGTTTGGAAATCAGTGGGAATGGTGAAAGCACATTATACTGTTTGTAGGTAACATCATTAATATGTAGTATCATAGTGGATGGAAGGTAACATCTTTGGTTGTGGATATAGCTAGAAGGAGAGTTTAAAAATGAATCATGGGACTGTATAGAATAGTGAATCCTCTTGTGAAAAATGAGTACAGTTAGTGCATATATAAGAATGTTTTTCTCTGAAACAGAAAAAAATGTATGTTAATGCTGCAAGCTGTTAATATCAGGGTGCTTTTTGGACAAAAATACAACCAAAGCAAACTATGGACAACAGTGTATAATGATAATCTTCCAAAAATTGTAAAGGATAAAAGGAAGTATGCAAAAACAGTATGCTAAGTGAAAGAAACTAGAGAAAAAGTACTACGTGTTTTTACTCCTATACAAAATAGAAATAGAAATAAATAATGGGGACGGAAATAGATTAGCAGTTATGTATGGCAGGGGAAGGATAGAGAGATTGAGAGATAACTACTAAGGGGTAAGGATTTTTGTTTGTTTTTTATTTTTTTTTTGTGGTGTAATGAAACACTCTAATATTGAGTGAAGTGATGAATGAATAGCTCTGTGATTAAAACAAATGCCATTACTGTATATTTAGATGAATTGTATAGTTAATGAATATGTTTCAAAAAGATTGATGATAATAAAAATGAAAAGAAACAATAAATACGTAAAAATGGGGCAATGATTAAATAAAATTAATCATATCCATATGGTATAATATTCTGGATATTGGATGTTACTTTCTGAAGCATATTTCACATTATCATCTTATGATATATTTTTTGAACTCTGCAATTTGTCAGATTATATATAAACACATCCATACACACTTATATGTATGAGTTTGTGAATGCTACACCTGTGTATATATGTATGATTGTCTATCTATCTATCTATCTATCTATCTATCTATCTATCTATCTATCTATTTCTCCATCTATCTATATAATATGGTATGTTTTTTAAAACTATCTTGTTATTATGGTTAGTTTGAAAGTTTTAAACTTTTCCATATTTTCTCCAGTGCCTATGTATTACCTTTATACTTGGAAGAAATAATAATTATTTAACTACCAATAAAATGGTAAAACACAAAATAATTGAACTATTGTTAATCTTTCTTAATGCTTTTCACATTTGTTTTCATATTTTTCCCTGAGGAAGACTTGATGGGCGAAATTTCTGATGAAATATTCAGGAAATCAATGGGCTTGAACTTTAGAGCTCAGCAGTGGAAACACTTTTTTCAAAGCCCATGTGACTTTAAGATTCATTCTCCTTCACACGGTGCCTGCACTTCTAATTGTGGAAAGTCGATCTAACTAAAGTCTTCTGGTGTCTACAGGGAAAAGATTTGCTCTTTCCAAGAACACATCACTGCCTTGGAGATGAGGAATAAGACTTTCTCAGAAAAGGCCCTTTCTTACTTTTACTCTGCTGCTCCCCTCTGTACCTGTGAACTCAAATACAGTGCATACAGACAAATTCAAACTTAATGGTCTGCAAATTTCCCCCTACTTGTTAGTTTTTCACAACTATGGTACCTCTTAGTTTACTAAATACATCCCTTTAAAGAGAGGAAGCACGGTTTATCACAATGTTCTAGAAGTCTTGAGATTTGTGTGTGATTTGCAAAAGGACATGAAAAACGTATCAGGAATTTCCAGGGTGGCATTTATTTTTAAATGTTTTTTACCTTCTACAGAGCTACATTATAAAAATAGCTGTTGGTAACTGTTTCACATCTCTCTTTGGGTGAACTCAATCATCAGTTGCTAAGGATATATCTAATCTATATGTCAGTCATGTCAGTTTCATAACCACAAATTTCAAATCTCTGCATACTTGTATTTCAGGGAAATTATTCAAATGCTATATGAGTAGGAGGATGGGCCAGATCTTGAAGGAATCTCCATCTTACCCCAAATCCTTTTGTTATGGATATACATGATTGTAAATTGCTTGTGTGTTGTTTTCTTTTCCTTTTCCATATAAATTGGAGGAAAAATTAAATCCACTAACCTTAAACATTTTTCGTTCTACTAACAAATCTTCTTCTTCCTTCTGAAGACTTTTCATTCTCCACTAATTTTTAGTGACATGAAGTTCTTGTAGTTTGCTGGTGAGGTTTTGCTTTGCTAAATTATTCATAACCATCTGTATCTTTGAACTTTGAAGGTTTCTACTCACAATAGTTATCTGGATAGGACTCAGCAATAAGTAAGTGATAGAGATCATATTCTTTACTTGAACTACAGGTTAGAATTAAATGGGAACATTTAGCTGATTTTTATATAAAGGACACATTACATTATTAATGCATGCTAAGATATATGTGTAACATTCTGCTTTTCCTAACTAGCTTTCATATTACATAGATGAGAAAAGATATGAAGAATTAGTTGATGGTGAGGTTAAAAAAGGAGGAAGAGGTGTAAGAAAAAAGAATAAATTTTTTAAGGTATTTTGAAATTTTAATTATTTTATTTAATAATTTTATGTTCTCTATGCAATTCAGTAAATCATATACGAATTTCCACTAAATGTAGGCCAACTGTTTAATTTTCTCTCCATATTCCCATAATATAAAATCTAGGTCTTCAAAATTACTCAGGAAGATCATGAGGCAACAGACCAAATGCTGATGAACACCTAACATTGTATGTGTTCATGACACTTTATATATTTGATGAATGAGAAAATGACTGAGTAGCCATAGTATTTCATAGTGGTCTCACTGAATTGATTATTTTTATACAATGTAAACAAGACTTCAAAACAAGGTGGATCTAAGGAAATAGAGGCAAAGTTGTGCACAATTTGGGGGTTGCAAACTTCAAGTGCATATTCAATGAGGAGATTACTGTCTTGTGTTCCCCCTACTCATTTGCAAAAGCATTGGGTAACAGATTGTATATTCTGTTTTCTTGGGGTATTATCTAGAATACATATTGCAAATATCAGGTTGCAAGGGTGTTACTGAGTATAATAGCTTGAAGAAATTTTGTTTCTATAAAATTCGTATTTATGTCTTTGCAATTTTAGCAGATCCTTTTGCACATCTATTTTTTCTTTTGTTTTTTGTTTGCTTAATTTTTTTAAAGAAAACCTTTTCCATGTGGATTAGATAGCATAGGGACAATACTATCTGAAAGGCAAAGAAGGGTTAAGTGAAAATTTTGTGCTTAATCTTAGTTTACAGGAACCAAATTAGGGCTGTGAAC
>JAQZBX010084648.1:0-13230 GCA_029593785.1 Cabassous unicinctus | reverse complement strand
GGATAAATAAATAAATAAATAAATCTTAAAAAAAAAACAAGTTATAATTTGCTATAATTGACTGCATTGAGAGGGGATGCATAAACCAGAGAAGTTTCACATGATTCCAGAGTGGCTGACTTGGGTGGCTATATAAATAGTGGCACATTCACTCAGGCAGACTGTGTAGGAGAAGAAACAGGTTTGGGGGAAAAGAAGTTCTGTTTGGACTATGGGGTATCTAGGAGAAGACATCCAATGGGATGTGTGGAGCTGGAGGAAGCAAAGTGTTCTTGACATATTTTAAGACTTGGGGTTTTAGAGCCAGACACCTGGGTTTGAATCCTGACTCTACCACTTCCTAGATGTGTGACCTTGAGCAACTTTTAATCAGTTCAGTGCCTCAATTTTTCATATGTAAAATTGGGATAACAACAGTAACAATTTCATAGGGTTATTATGAATTTTAAATGAGATAATACATACAAAGCATTCAGAACAGTATGTATGTAATAACCATTCAACAAATATTAATCCTTGTGTACTTCTGCACCTCCCTTAGCCTTGGAGCTTTACTTAAGCATAAGATTGATTCAGGAGTTGATCTGGATGCAAATTTTCAAACCAACAAAAAGAATAAATAAAACTTACAAAGTCTTATATTCTCCTCTGGAAATCAGATGTGTGCACACAGATCATGTATTCATACAGAGAACTTTTGTAAAACCCAATTGAAATTGAAATGTGAACAATAAAAGAGAGGGTAAACATATTCCATGATGAAGAAACAAATTATTCCTGGCAGGTAATAGTAATACAATAAATATTTGCTGAATTAATGAATGGATAAATAATTCTATCATGGAGACAAAATGCAGGAATGAGCACATAAAGAGATTAAATCAACATTATTAGTTTTGTTTATATCAATGGTAAATTTAACTCATTTTGCAACACATTTCCAAGTTAAATTATATAATTACATTAAATTTATATCATTTTTAATAAAATATTAAATATAAGAATGAAGATACTTTTTATACCTCTTTTCACATTCCAAAGTTTGTTTGGGCTTGTTTCTTGTCACAGAATTTGAATGATTAAGAATCCTAGAAGTAAATCAACACGTTAATTTCAAAATATATTAAAGAATATAGTGTAAATACATGATATAAAACATCTCCAAAATAAACTGCATCTGGTCCATGATGATCTTTGCTGGAAAGCAATATTTATATATTATTGCAATCAGATGCACATAAGCACACTAGCTATTTGGGAAGGAATGAAGTTCACCAACTCTTCTATGCATCTTCTTTTATAAACATTTACTCAAGGTTTGTATATCTTCTAGCCATCCTATTGCCCTGTGCATATCTAACTTTTGGCTGAGACAAAGAAAAGAGACAGATTTTTTAGGTGCCATCATGACTGATTTAGTTTTCCCAGTGCAGCAAATGATACATGGTATGTTGATGTTAAAAGGAAATAATCACAATCATTCTGCAAACAGCCAAATAATAAATTTAATTCTAAATGCAAAACCAGTGCCAAAGTTCAATTCTTTAAGGAAAAAAGTCACAAACTTAAACTTTTAATAACCAAATGAATCTGAATTCAAAGGGTAAAAAAGAAAGAAAAATAAAGAACTGTGAACTATTGTAAGAGAAAACTAACTGTTCATAATTTTATAAAACTCTAAGAATTAATCTCAACATCAAAAGTAATGAATTAACTGTTTTTCTTTAATATTAATAAATGCAACATATTTGAGAGTTCTTGATTTAATATTACTATGGATATAAATTTTAAAATTTAAAATTTTAATGTTAAGTGTTATAAAGAATAAAATACTTGCTTTTTATTCAAAATCTTCAGATGTCAACTATCAAAAGAATATAGAGGAGGTATGACTCTTAAAGTTACATGATGACTAATAAAATATTTAATGAACTAAATTTAAGTTGGTAATTAAAGAAATAAGGTTAACATAAAGACACCAATTTCCATTACCCCTGGTTTCCTCACTAGCAGAAAGTTACAGTGAGGTGCAAAGGACAAGTATCTAAAGCTTACGCAAATCAGTGTAGCTATGCATCAAACAATTTTAGGATTATTGACACCTTACTTCTTCTTGGTACTGGAAGACACTAAATTTGAATGCCCAAATGCAAAAGAATTAAGGTAATGAAATCTCTAAGCCTATTAGGAAAAATATTTTTAAAAAGAGTGATTATCAAGAATGGCTATGTGGCAGTCAGTTCTGTTCAAGGGGAAATATCAGAATTACTGCTGGGAGGAAGGATGCCAACTACATATTCTTTTCCCAACCATAAATTCTGATTTACGCACCCCCCACACTCACTAGAGTATTGTGATTATTGATATGTATAAATCATATTGGACCAAAAAGAAAAAAAAGTTGAGACTCACTTACCTATAAAATATTTTATGTACTCGAGACTTCATCCATGTAAAATATTGCTATGTACATTGATATTTTATATTTTACTATGTGGTACCATTTTAAATAAGCATCTCTTCTGGATTATTAACATAGTTCCATAATCCAGTTATCAGTATTTATTTTAAGTAAAGGACTATACAATTCAACTTCATCAACTTGACCACTTAATACTAAAGGCTTCCACAAACTCTAGATACCTTGATGCACGTCCTGCTGCCCTGTCCTCTGGAAGAGTTTTTCACTGAATGAAGCTCTATAACTTAAAGGCCTCTGTCTGTATTCACATTTCACGTACAACAACAACCCAAAAGATGGGAAAAGTAAGAAGATGTTTTGGGAGAGGACAGGGAAGTCATTAGTAAAGCAAGCAGAAAAGAAAGAATGAATAGATTTCAAGGGTTGAAAGAATGACCTAATTAGTTATATAACAAGCTAGACGTTAACATGAAAGTCATCCTATTAAAATGTTCATAAGATCAGATTAAGGTCACATGAAACAGATAATGTACATAATTTCTATCATTCTAAACCAAAATCATAAACTTTTCAAAATCTAATTTTGCTTTCCATTATCCTTAATTACCCTTCAATTATAATTTCATAGATACTTTTTTATTATTGAGATATACTGCATAATACTGAGTAGCACATCTTTCCACAATAAAAAAATCTTTCAGGAGTCATCTAAAATCAAATTAAAATAAATTATTAAAAGGAAAGACAAAACATAAAATGTTATAGATAGTTAGCAGGCATGAACATGCAATGAAGACCTTTCAGATGAATCTATGTATTGCAAAAGCCCATGTGTATTGTAATCCTTTCTTTAGGATAACCAAACAAATTTTAAAAAGCCAGCTAAACATCTACATATCAACCTACATAATAAGAAAAAGAGCAATAGCCACTTCTCTGTTATTAACATACATGAACAGGGTTGAATAGGGTTGGTGAAAATTTGAAGAGGGCTAAATCATTTACAGAGCAACATTATTTTTAAGATACTGATTTGTTAATTTCCCAAATTATTTAATTTCCCAAATTATACTGAAGGTAAAATTACTGCTTCCTAAATGACTATTTTAATATACTCAAAGTCATGGATTGAATGAGACTTAATACACTCAAACATAAGTAGAAATGATAATCTAATATTTGGACAGAAATGATAAATTGTTAAAAATTCAACAATAAACTTAATACAAAAAAAGTAGCTTAATATATGTATCTCAATTAGAGGAAGAAGGGGCAGTCTTCTAAATACCAGGCTTCAGAATCTGAACTCTAATGAGTCATCTACTTGATGTGTTATTTGCTGATTTCTTCTCCCACCCTTTTTTGTTTTTAATTCTGTGTCAATATGCTCTTGTGACTTTCTTAGGAAGGTTTCATCTACAAAGTACTAGTAAAAACCTTCTTAAAAATTCAGAGATATTTTGTGAAATAGTATAAACTAAATGAGTGGCAAAGACAGTATAAGAAAATCATCACTGAAATCAACATGAGCAGTATTCCAATTACCTCTAGTTTTGGAGTATATACTTGGCTTCTTGTAGCTGAGACCTGACCTTGCATCTATCTTAAACTAGTACATATACTATAGAACAGTTAAGCAGTACATAGTCAAAGTAGAAGTCAGTCTTAGGTGGTACTCTCTGGTATGTGATGGCAATCTTAATCTAGAAAAAAAAATCATTTCTAATTAAGACTAGCAACAAACAATTGTGTTGAAGCTTTAAAAGAAATGTTACAACTCCTTGTAGGCCTGTCATTTTAATAACATTTCAGATCATTTGTTAATAAAGTTGAAATCTAAAACACAACAATACAGTGTGAAAGGGAAAATCTGCAACAAGAGAAATGTCCAAATATATATATCTACAGGTTATATATCTTTATTTAAAATTAATTTCATATTTTTGGTCTCATTCAAATTTAATCATATCACAATAAACAAGAAATTTTTATTCATCTACAACTAAGAGAGCTTCACAACAGCAACATATTTTAAAAGGAAACCATTTAATGGAGAAAACGCCAATTCCAGCATAAAAGAATCCTGAGATCCAATTTAAGTTGAACCATTAACAGAATTGGCTAGGGACCTAATCTATGTACTTTATAAATTATAAAATTTAAAAGCATAATGTGTGTTTTATTTACAAATAGGTTACTAAAATATTTCCAACACCTTCAAAAATTATACATAATTATTACAGCATTGTCACTACATATTAATATTTACTCTAAAAAGTTCTTATATTCTTATGAGTTAATATCTAAAAAGAGGATGAAGAAGAGAAATATTAGACAAGGACAGAAATTACTTTCCCATATATCTTGAAAAATAACCAGTTATTTAGGAAACACAGATAATTTTTACTTGAATTTATGGTTCCCATTTCTTCTAAAATTGTTGATTTACTTTTGAAGAAATCAATTCATCAATAACAATATTTCTGAGTACCTACAATGTGCAAGGCATAGTACTTAGGTGCTACTTTGTACTAATTAAAAACCTATCACAAAAACAAAACCTATGTTGGGAAAAGTTTTGGTAATAGATGGTGACAATGGTAGAACAGAATTGTGAATGTAATTAACACCACTGAATAGTACATTTGAAAATAGTTAAAATGGGAAATTTCAGGTTGTACATATGTTAACACAATAAAAAATTTTATAAACCATAGAACTGCACAACCCAAAGAGTGAAGCCTAAAGTAAACTATGGACTATAGTTTATAGTATAATTATAATAATATTGTTTCAATGCATCCTGAAAGTTAAAGAATCTTGCCTCTCTTGCAAAATAGTCCTTAAAATAAATATTCTCTGCCCATAATGCTAAATAGAATTATTTCACCTGCTAGGTAGAGGAGGGAGAAACTCAACTATTTTCTAAGCTTCACAGAGCAGGTAGTGGATTGCTTCATCAAACTTCTGAAAGCATGGAAGCTATCAAAATTTTGATTATATTGGAGGCAGAAAAATACACACAACCTCATAAGTATCCAATAAAAAGGGTCCACTAGATATGAAGCATAGAAAAAGATGAGAAGATAAATATGCAGAAAAGGGTGACAGAAAGTTATGGTAGAAGGATTGCTGTGAACTAGGAATGAAGGTACATTAGATATAGATGGGATAAAAATCAGTGAAATTTTCTAATATTTTTGATGCTATAATCTAGCAGCTGTACAAAAAAGAGACTTAATGGTTATTTAGTTTATTATTGTGCGAGCCATTATCCAGATTGCCCCTAAAAGTGGCCTCTACAAAACACACATTTATCATTTGATATTTTGAATAGTAATATTTGAAAAGCATGCTATTTTAAAAAATGCCGGTATTCTTAAAATTTAAACTTTCCAAATATGGTGATATGATCATAAACATTTATTGTTTGGAAAAAGTAAAATACTTATTAGGCATCCATGTGAAATGTAACAAAATTATTCCCTTAATATTTCCCAAGCAAAAATCACCTGAAATCTTATTTTATTTCAAAACTATATATGTAGTATTCTCAGTTTAATAAGATAATAATAGCCCACCATCAGTAGCACAAGGAACTTTTCTTATATTGAAAATGGACTTGTATTGATTTCATATTCATTTATACAGTGTCTTCCTTTTTGCCAATGACAACAAGGGACAACAAGGGACTAGCAGTTAGTCCCTTAAAATACCACTTAAGAGGGCCCTATTGTTTATTTAAAACTTCAAATACTTTATTTCATAAGCTTTAAATAATCAAATTTAATAATTATAAAATTTGCCCTATTTAGATCTAATTACTGAAAAGAATACCTGTTCTTCTGCTCTCGCTGCAATAACTGAGTGGCTATTTTCCTCAAATCAGTTACTTCCTTCAAATCATCATCCTCTTCCTCTGCAATAAACTGTTCTTTCTCAAGTCTGAAAGGTGACATAAACATGGTTATCCAAAAAGTAAGAGAGACTATATTTCATGCCAGCTTCCAGAAGTATAAACTATTTTCATTTTTAACAACATGTGAAATCTAAAATTCTAATGTCCTTATATTAAAAAAACAAAAGTAAGAAATATGGAATGACCTAATATAAAAACATATGTCTACCTTCTCTACTCAATATGACCTGTGGCATACTGGCTATATTAATACAGCTATTGGCTATCAAATGCAAAGTATTTTACCATTTTGTAATTTCTAAATGTGTAATGGCAATAGTAATTAGCAATGCAGATTTGCCAGACTTGAGTGTACTAAATAAGCAGTGCAGAGCTCTATATGGCATGCCTTTATAAAGAAATATAAAATGTTATGAAAAAAACTCATTTGACTGAACCCTCCTGCTTTTATCAGTTTATTCACTTTGATTCTTAAAATATCAATGCAGTGTTTAAATAAAGGAAATGAAAATAAGTTCAAATAACATTGGCAAATTTGTCATAAAATACTAATATAAAATAAGTTATTTTATTATTCAAAGTGAACAAAAAATTTAAAAAGTAAATTGCTGTACAAACTCTTGTAATTTTAGGTATAAAGCCTTTCATTAATAAAGCAGGCATTTATGCCTTAGAATCTGTGGTAGGCTGAATTATGCACCCCAGAAAAACATGTTGTTAATCTTAACCCATTCCTGTGGTTGTAAACCAATTGTAAAGAGGACCTTTTGAAGATGTTGTTTTTAGTTAAGGTGTGGCCCACATGAATGAGGTTGGGCCTTAGTTCTATTACTGGAGATTTTATAAATTGAAACCTACTTGGAGGGAAAGAAGCTAGAAGTCAACAGAACATGGAAGAGAAAGAAGAGGACATAGCCATGTGACAGGAAAACCAAGAAACCCCAAGGATTCCTGGCATTTAGCTCAGAATGCCACAGTCTTTGGAGAGAAAGCACGGCCTTGAAATGCCTTGATTTTGGACTCCTCCTTGCCTCAAAACCATGATGCAATAAATTCCCTTTGTTTAAGCCACCCTATTGGATGCATTCATTTTAGCAACTGGGAAACTAAGAAAGTATCAAATCATGAGACTGTATGAATACCACATCTTGCATGCCATTGGAGACGCTCAAATCTAGGCAATTGTAGTCATGAGATAAGGTGAGGCAGTAAGAGAAAAATGAAGTATAAATAATGCAAGACAAAGCAACATACCTCCTTCTAGGGCACCAGAAATGATTGATTAAAGACTGCTTAAAAAGCTACCAGTGAAATAATTTGGAGGAAATACAATGTACAGAAAAGGGGAGAGTTTGGTTATCACAGAGAACTGGGTTCACACCCTAGGTTCTAGTGTATACCAACTATGTAGTTTTAAGCAAGAAATGTAGAAACTCTGAGCTTTACCATCCTCATCTATAAAAATAGAAACAATATCTACTCTGTAGATTTAGTGAAGATTAAATGAGAAACATGGGAAAGCATCTCGTACAGATTCTGGTATATTGTAGGTATTCAAAAAATGTTCCTTCCTTCCTTCCTGCAGCTGTGAATCAATCTGAAGGAGTGACTGAAAAAACAAGGTAGGTCATATGCCATTATGCCATAAGATAAATAATAAAGAAAAGGTCCAAAGCACAATTACTTTTAATAAAATATGGAAGTAAATACATTAAAAATTACCATAACCTGTCTAACATAATGGAAAGCATATTAATCCAAATTTCAGAGGACCCAAGTTCAAGGCATTTGAAATTCTGGGTCTCAGTTTCCTTATTGGTAAAATGTTGTCAATACTAATTATTGTAAAGTGTTGTTAAATTGCTGAAATGAAGCAATGTATGTGAATGTACAGTATGAATGTATAAATAGGAAACATTATTATACTTCCCAGGGAGGAGGAATGTATATATCCTACATGCCACTTAAATGCTTACTATAATTATCGATTTGAGGAATACAGAGATAGATGAAATATTTACAAGCTTAATATCTAAACAGTACAAGTAAATGAACAAAAATTATATTCTTTCAAGTACACTTTTAGGAATATCTAATGAGCATTTCAAGTATTTATAAGCACCATTTAAACTTGAGAATTCTTACATGCTTACCTTTTCTCATCTCCCAAATCTTCATTTTTCTCAGATTTTTCAAGACATTTTTCTTTCCCCTTATATAAGAAAAAGTTAACATTTTAAATTGGATGGTCCATTTTTGTGAGACCAAGGTGGGCATATTATTGTTTGTTCAAATGTGTCTTTACCTTAAGGAAAGCGACAAATGATCCAAAATGCACATCTCCTTTTTCAGGAACTGATATATCTTCTGTGTTAGGGTCAATAAATTCATATATCTCCTGGTCTAATATAGATAAATATTTATTAGAATATAAGAATAGTAAACAATATGCTCTGACACTGTAATGCTTAGAATAAAGGTATAGTTTCTCAGTGCAATAGTTGGCTAAAGATACTAGTTTCTCAAGACCAATTTTTAATTAAAGACCAATTTTTAAAGAGGATTATGTGCATGAAATAAAAATAGCAGACACACTATTAATTACCTTTCTGAGGATCAAGTTTACTTCCTATTGAGTGACTGTCATTTCTTGATGTCTGCTCTCTATTTGATTCAGAGACTTGAGAATGAAGGCTGATTGTGTCATCATCTGATGGCTGAATGGAATGAGCACAACGTACAAACAAAGAATTTTAAACATATGGTAAAGTTTATTTAATGCAACATTGAGGTATAGAATACTTGATTTATATCTCCAGTTTTGAAAACAAATTAAAATATTAAGTTATACTCTTGCTTTTAGGCTCCTCTTTGCCTGGAGGTGCCCACATCCACATCTTGGGTGTGTACTTTTCCCTTTTCTCTCGTTTCTCAGTAAACACTTTTTACTCGCTTAACTAAACTGGCATGGTCTTAAATTATTTTATATGACATAGCCAAGAAGCAAGAGGAATCCAGCAACTTCCAACTATATCTGGCAAGCCAGCCAGGAGAAACAGACATAGGTAACATTCCCGACACCTTGCGAGGACTGGTGAGTTTAAACTTTTAATTATAGCCTAACTGTGCCCTCTTTGGGTTGTCCACCATGCCCCTCTACCATTTTAAACGGGTTCCTGGATAGGCTCCCACAGGAAATAATCTTAGTCTGCCCAGACTTAAAGCTCCCTTCTCAGAGGTGGCAGGGGTGAGTCCCCATGTTGTGTAGATCCAAAGAAGCTCTGGGTGGTGGGTGAAACCATCCTTGAGACCTGACTCAGGCATGTGGCCTGAGTTGTACAGGAGTCTGCTGGAAGATAACCAGGTGCTCTCTGTGAGTTCAGAATGGCTATCATCTGTTGTAGGGTTTCCTTAGGACACTAGTTAACTCCTTTTTTTAAAATACTTTTTAAAAAATTTTTTAAAGATACTTAGATTACATAAAAGTTACATAAAAAATGTAGGGTATTCCCATATGCTCTACTCCCTACCCTTCCCACACTTTCCCACATTAACAACATCCTTCATTAGTATGGTACATTTGTTACAATTGATGAACACATATTGGAGTATTTCCAAAAAGTGTGGATTATAGTTTACATTATAGTTTAAACTCTCTCCTGCACAATTTTGTAAGTTATGACAAGATATATAACGGCCTGTATGTCTGGTTTAACTGCAAAATTTGCTCTTTGGGAATGGTCATAATATGAGCTCTCTCATGGCTACTTCCTAGGACCTCTACAAGGGTAGGGTGAAAGAAAGGTCTTTAGCTAGTCCCTTTCTTAGGGAGAAACTTTGGCTTGGAAGCTTTGGTCTGGGAACCTGACCCAGACATCTCCCAAGACTCCTAAGGCTCTGAGGATGCCCAGAGAACAGAAACTCCTGATTCGCAGAAAAACGGAGTCGACAAGTAGGGCTCCCGATCTCCAGGGTGCTAGGTCAGTAAGCAATCCTTTCAGTAAGGTCTAGTAATGGGACGCCACCAAGACTGACAAATGCATTTATCCTCCCTTAGGATAATGGGCAGCAATTCCAGCATTCCAGCAGACCCTCCACTGGGATGTCTTCTTAGAAACTGGGAAGACCTGCCTACTGATGGTCTAAAATGGAAGAAGATAATCTCTCTCTCTGCAATGCCACGTAGCCACAGTACAAGTTAGAGGACAGCCAAGAGTGGCTGCTAAATGGCACCCTCAATTTCAACTCTATACTCCAGCTGTTCCTACTATGCAGAAGGGAAGGAAAATGGGTAGAATTTCCTTATATCCAGCTTTTTATGGCCCTATATCAGAATAAGAGTTTAAAAGGCTCTTCTCAGTTGTGCTATGCAGACGGAAACCCTAAAGTACAGAGTAAGCTCCCTCCTAAGAAGGAATAAGATATCTTAGATAATCCCCTTCTTAGTAGCCCACCTCATTGTGACCCAGCCCCAGTCCTGGAAGCCCATTTAAACTCATCATCAGCAAGGACATCAGCACTTCCCCTGTATGCCTCAAGGTTTTGTCCGGTGGGTCATATCCGAAGTGGAGCCTCATTCCACCCAGCTAGGAAGTCTAAATATCTCTAGTCTATAAGAGAGGATGGGGATGCAGGAACCATTAGGGTACATGCTCCCTTCTCTATGGACAATCTGGCACAATGCAAAGAAAAGTTAGGTCGGTTCTCTGAGGACTCCACCAAACTTATTGAGGGGTTCCAGCACCTCACAATGATATTTGAACTAACATGGTGTGACATGCACATTATTCTTTCAACTTGCTGCACCCAAGGAGTAAAAGACCACATCTTGACTAAGACACAAGGGAACGCCAATATACTAGCCACCCAAGAGCCTAACCAGTATATGGTAGAAGCAGTAGCAATTCCAAATACAGATCCCAGGTGGAACTGTCAAAGGGGACAAGCAGATCTAAAGGCTACAGACCATATGGTGACTTGTCTCCTCGAGGAGATGAGCAAGTACATTACCAAATAGGTCAATTACAGTAAGTTCAGGGAAATTATTCAGGAGCAGGATGAAAACCCAGCCCTATTTCAAGGAAGGCTGGTAGAGGTATTGAAGAAATATACTCTGGTAGATCCTAACTCTAATGAAGTACAGATCCTCATAGCAACTTACTTCATTAGCCAGTCTGCTTCGGATATCCATATGAAGCTGCAAAAGCTTTCCATGGGTCCCTAAATTCCCATGAACATGCTTTTAGAAACAGCCTTCTCAGTCTTCAACAATCAAGACCATGCCATCAAGATGGAGATGGTAAAGAGGGGCAGGCTGAAGGCCCGGGAACTGACTCACCTTTTAGCAGTCTCTGTTAAATGCACCCTGTTACCTCTGGGCCACCTAAATTCAGACTCTACATCAGCTTGAAACTACTTGAAGTGTGGAGAAGCTGCCTCAAGCTGCCTTGCCACCGGCATCCACCAGGGCCTTTCCTTAAGTGTAGAAAGGATGGGCACTGTTCCCAGAGAGGGAACGGGGTTCCCCCGCGAGCCCTGCTCACTGCAACTGAGGAGGATTGAGGGGGCCCAAGGCCAGGCATGGCTACCTGGACAACATCTTGAACCATCAACCAGGAGGAGCCTCGGGTGACCCTTGACGTGGCAGGTAAGATTATTAATTTTTTTTTTTATAATAATTTTTTTTATTTGTAAAATGATATATAATTTCTTAACTGATACAGGTGCCAATTGCTTGGTCTTTACATGCCACTCCAGACCTCTTTCATCTTGGTCGTGCCCTATAGTAGGAGTTGATGGAAAATCAAGATCTAGACCATTTACCAAAGCACTCCCCTGTACAACAGGAAACCTCCTAATAAGCCATCAGTTCCTAGTTATTTCAGAATGCCCAAGCCTGTTAATGGGACAAAACCATCTCCATTCCCTGGGGCCTGGCATTCAATTAGTTGAGCCTAGCCTGAACCCCTAGGTTCATAGTGCCTCGGAAACGAGAGCTGGTAAGGCAGGATTTGAAACCATCTGTCTAGCTGCAGTGTTCACATCACACCTGGGAATACAACCTAAGTGAAATCTCCCAATAAATAGCAAACCAAATAAATCCTTTAGTATGGGAGAATGGCCTCCTAATTCCCTGCCAATCTCCTGCAACATGCCTATTCTTCCTTTGTAGTCTGACAAAGGAAATTTCCAATATCAACACCATTTCAGTCCTTAATTTCCTAGCTGATAGGTGCTACAGAGTATCAGCATCCAAGGCCCAAATCTCTTGGTGGAAAGTCTCCTATTTAGGGTTTCTTCTGATCCCGGTTCAAAAGGTTCTCTCCTCAGAAAAGTTCAAGCCATCACTGGTATTCTTCACCCCAAAGAAACAACTGTGGGCTTTCCTATGAGTGGCAGGTTACTGTAGACTGTGGATACCCAAGTTTGACGAAATAGCCCAGCCACTGTACAGTGCTATAGCAGGGACTAATAACCAACAGTTAGAATGGGGAACAGACCAGGAAACTGCCTTCTATGCCTTAAAATAAGCCTAAATTAGTCCTCCATCCTTATGAATTCCTAACCCCTACAAGCCTTTCTTTCTGTATGTAACTGAGAAGAAGGGTGTGGCTCTCGGAGAGATAGTCCAGAAATTGGGCAAGAGTTCTTGACCAGTAGCTTATTTCTCCAAACCCCTGGATAACAAGGAACAGGAAAGGCCAGCTTGCCTGAGAACAGTGGGGGAAACCACCTTTTTAATTGAACAAGCCACCAAATTAACCTAGGGGCAACCTCTCACAGTCTTCACCCCACACCAAGTGAAAGACATACTTGAAAGCAGGAACCATCAATGGCTTACAGGTAGCCAGTTAATTAAATACCAGGCTCAATTACGAGAGACCTCTGA
>JAQZBX010084646.1:0-13239 GCA_029593785.1 Cabassous unicinctus | reverse complement strand
AAAAAAAAAAAAAAAAGGATGAATATTGTATCATCTCAATGATATGAACTAAATAAAATGAGTAGATTTATGGAGTTGGATTATGAAGTGTAAGTTGGTGGGAGACAGTATGTAGGTTGAGAAGGGGGAAATGATGCTGGATACATGTAGAATGCTTAATATGGTCAAATGTAAATATGTGGTAATGGATGGAGTTGATGGCAACACATTATATTGAGTGCAACAAACATCACAAGGTGTTCAGAATGTGGTGATACATGGGAAAAATAGAACCAATATAACTGATAGACTATAGTTAACAACATTGTCATGTTTTTGTAGCAATAAACAAAGAAGGTACCATATTAATGCTAAAGGTCAAAAAAGAGAATATGGGGTTTGGTTTTGTGAGATATGAATATGATTAAGCATTTTTTTCTCTTCTTCATTTTTTTTTCATTAATAAGGAGACCTTGACTATGTCATTTAACTAATCTTTGTTCATTTGTGTATCTTTCTGAACACTAGAGGAACAATTGAGTTAGTTGGAATTAGATGAAATAAAAGTGCCTGGACAGAACTTGCTTCCATAACTTGTTGAGCTGCCTTTTTCCATTTCATTTTTTGAATTTGAAATAAAGTTTAAGTGAAAAAAAAGAAATGAATTTGTGATAAAAGAAAAACTGTCCTGTAATATACAGTTAGCTCAAACAGTTTTATAGAAAAATATTACTAATAGTTTAGATAAAAATATTTCTTATCTTAAACTGTTTCAGAGAATAGAAAGTCACATTTTATGAGAATATTAAAACCTAGATACGAAAAGCAAAGTATTGCACAATAAAGAAAACTATATACCAGTTTTACTTATGAATAAATATGCAAAAGTTCTAAATAAGTTATAAGCAATGTAAAAATTCAAAATAAAATGTAAATGAACTAAATGCAATAGTAACACATTATGATTAAGTTTGCAAAAATGCAAAGATGGGTCAATATAAGAAAATCCATCAATATACTTCATACATAAATATATTAAAATTCATAATTAACTCAATAAAACATAAAGAGCATGATACAATTTAATTTTATTATTGATAAAAATTTTGGCAAAGTAGGTAAAGAAAGGTATCTTTCTTTAAAGTTCTATTGGGTTAACTCACAAATGTTCCCATTTTATTGCTCCTTTTTTATTCTGAGATCTTTTTTCTTCTGTCTGAAAAACTCCTTTTAGCACTTCCTTTGGTATAGGTCTGCTGGTAATGCATTCTCCCCAATTTTCTTTGTCTAAAATACTTAAAAATCATAGGTACTGACATTTTGGAACTCTAACAAAAAAGGTCAGTGACAAACCTGATTTCCTTATTGAGAAGCCCATCAAGAAACAAAAGAAATTTTCAAAGACATGATTATTAATATTTTCAGTGACATGGAAGAGAGTTAATGGAACAAGAACAGGATGCCCTTAATAAAGAAAAGGAAAACAAGAAAGCTTTTGTAAATTAAAAACATGATGGGCATATGGGTTGGCAAACAAAGGCAAGGAAACCTACCAGGAAGTAGAGTAAATAAAAAGACAAGAACAGTAGGAGGGAAAAGATAAGAAAAGTAAAAGATCGTTCCAGGGGATGCACTATCAGCCTAATAGGATTTTCTGAAAGTGAGAAAGGGAGAAATAAAGAGAAGGAAATTATAAAGAAATAATATAAAAATGTCCCAGAACTGAAGGATCAAAATTTCCAGGTCGAAAAGACTCACAAAATGAATAACCAAGACCCACCCTGAGGCACCAGAAATTAAGATAAGAGTTTAGAGAGAAAATAAAGTTCTCATAAGAAAGATCAGGAATCAGAATAGGGACAGTTTTCTAAAAAAATCTGAAAGCTGGATAAGAATACAATAATGCCCTCCACATTCTGAATAGAAATGAGTATTATTTTTGTTTACTCTTTGTCTTTTTAAATTTTGTATAACTTCTTTTTAATTTTTTAATAGAAATTATTTTCATCCTAGAACAATTCTCTATTCAGATCAAGAGTAAGAGCAGGAAAGAGGCATTTCTTCACTGGTACACCCTCCCTGGTATCACTCTCTTTTTCCTTATCCAGCTTTAATTTTCTTCATCACTCCTACTGCCACCTGAAATTTACATTTTTGTTTGATTTTTACTTGTCTCCTTCCACTAGAACTTAAACTTCTTGAGAACAAGAATTTGTCTGCTTTCTTCACTCACTTAATCCTAGCATTTATATCCGTATTTTCAATGTTACAGTTGCTCAATGAATATTTGTTGAAAAAAATGAATGCAAAGTCTCAAAAGAATCTATCCCCCAAATACCCTTTCTCAGAAAGTTGCTTTTGATAAAAATAAAAATTAATTTTAAATATCTGAAGCAAATTGTTGATGTTTGTTTGTTTTGGATGGTGAGTATATGGTAGTTGTTATATTATGCTTCATATTTTTGATACTTTTTGGAAAGTGAATTTAATAACTAATGAATAATTTGCATCCATAGAATTGTTTTAAAGTAAATTTGAGTGATGTAATTAATTATAAGGAAAATCTCTATTATTGATGACACTTATCTTGGTGCAATGGTAACTTTCAAAGCAAACCATTGGGTGAATTGTCTAGATGTCATGGAATAGAAAGGCTTGCAGACTAAAAAAGATGTCCAAATCACTTGGTTTAAGACATAGAGTGAAAAACAAGGTTTTTCACTTGCAAGTAAGACTGTAGGATCACGGTACTTGAATCCTGAGTTATACAATATTCATATGTCCTGTCTCTCTCATTCTGCCACTTCCTCCTCTTAAGAGAACCAGAACTGAGGTCAAGCAAGGGGGGCACAACAGACAGAGGCACCTGAGGCTAACACAGTATCTTTACTCCATTGGAGAGATGCAGGCACAAGTGCATCTGGCCAATGTCTGTAGCTTGTGAGAAGCTCTGGGTTTTATTTGCTTCCATCCATTAGTGGACACTTGGGCAAAATAAGTGTCACCAAAGGGTGAATATTAGTGCCTCATCTGCCTGATGTATATTAAGTGTATCATGCATATTTGATGCCTTATGTATATTTAGTTCTCCTGGTCTTTCTATCCCTCATTATCTGTGATCTTCTTATATTATCTATGCCTACATGGCCCCTACATTACTATCTTACTTATATATACTTAACAAATCTTAAGAATTCTGCTTATGTCTCACAAGTTACTTGCTTCTTTACTTAGTTGAATTTATTCTCCTTCTCTGTTTGTTTCTCTTATTTTCAGAATATTCTCCAATAGCACAGCAAATGCACATTGCATCTAGCTTCAAGGAATCAAAAGTCAGCAGCAAGTTTAAACTATGAGTTGGGCCAAATGTATCTGTAGTCTTGGTTCTCAGTGGAAGGCGTGCTGTGCTGTGCCGTTCAAGGAGTAGGTTGATTTGCTAATGACCACAGCAAACCAAGAGTGAAGAAAATGTGCTTATAGAATTCCCATTTAGAGACCAGCAATGTTGTGACCATTTTGGTACATTACCAGTAGCTTATCACAGAAAACTGTGGGATAGTGTTTGGAGAAAGCTGGCTCCTTTTAAGTATAAGCTGACACAGGTGGAAGCAAGGCAGAAGTGATGTTTGCTCAGTAATGCTAATATGTGTTACAGGTTCAGAAATCTCCATCTCTAGAGTCTACTGTCAAGTACTAAAGAAAACATTCCAGAATTAGTTACGATGTGTTGCTCATTTGTAGCAAGTGACAAATGGTATTTCACTAAGAAATTGCCCAAAGGGCTTTAAAATAACAGACCATCCAAACATTAAATCAGACATAAGCAGGCAAGTCCTGATGCTGTGCTATTGCCTTAACCCACCATAAAGAAGAATTTAAGGAAGTTTTGGGTAATGTTATTTATGCCCATTTTAAAGGCACTAAAAGATAGGAAAGGTGAGTTTTAGAAAAGGTTACTTTACTAATTAGTTACATTCCTTGGCTGCATTTTGAAGACATGGAAAAAATTTTTATGTTGTAAGTAATCTTTCACAATCATTGGGAAAGCAAATTGGGAGTCCAAAACTACCAGCTTATTCAGTCTCCTTTGTAATTCTTGAAGCAATAATAAAGGTTAGTAAGCAATAATACGAATAGAATTTAGGTTTCTTCACTGTCATGAGGCAAGCAGAACACCAGACCCCTTGTGTCTTAGTTTACCAAAGGGCTGCCAATGTAAAGTATCAGAAATGGGTTTATGATGAGAATTTATTTGGGATAAAAGCTTACAGTTCTGAGGCCGTGAAATGTACAAATGAAAGCATCAGCAGAGATGCTCTCTCACCAAAGGCAGCTTCTGGTGATCCCAGTGTCCTACCATGTGGTAAAGATGGCAGCTGATCTCTGCCAAGGTCCCTGCCTTCCCTTCCAGAAGTTACTGTCTCCCGGAGCTCAGCTGTAGGCAACCAGGCATATGTTTGTCTCCCTCTGGGCCTCCTCTCTCTGTCTTGCTGCTCCGCTTTCTTCCTGAGTTCCGCTGTGGGCTGTCAGGCACATGGCTTGTCTCTTTAGCCTTGAGCTGCTCTGTGGGACCAGCCTCTTGGGAGCGTCGTGCCTAAGCTTTGGATGCTAGCGATCCTCGAGTCCTCTCTCACATGGTAGGGACAAAAATGGCAGAGCTGCCTTTTTCTGTGTGTTGCTCTCTGTGTCTCCATTTATATAAAGCTCCAGTAAGGGGGCAGAGACCCAACCTGAGTCATACCTCACTGACGTAGTCCAATCAAAAGGGCCCCATACCCACAGGAATTGATTAGTTCAAGAACATAATCTTTTTCTCTTTGGGATTCTTAAAATAACTTCAAACTGTCACAGCTTGTTATTAGAGTTTTAGGCCATTCTTGATGTCCATCCATTTTTATACCAGTTAATCACATAAATTCACAAATTCCAAAACCTCCTTTTCTAGATCACATACCTTGATTTTGGTACTGGGAAAATATGGTTACAACAAGAAGAAAAGAATTTGTGCCAAAGAAGATTTAATCCCCACATCTCCCCAAAATATACCTTCCTAGCATCTACCCCACCATCCAATCCTGCCTGATAACATTGCATCATTCTTATTCTTTCCAAGATCATTGGTAGCTATGAATAGGTATGGTGGGGGTAGAGGGAGAGCAAAGTGAAGGAAGCTCTATTAATCACACCTTTCTCCTGTCCCTTAATAAGTGAGATACCTAATAAGAAAATTGGCTAAATTTAATGTGAGTACCTTATAAAAGGGATTAGGCTTCCTGAGACACTAGAAAGAAAGATGTATGTGCATTCTCTTTGCATAGCATCATAATCCAATTGTGCAATAGCCCATTCCAGTAACTGGGAGAGCCAAAGATTCTGAGAAGCATTCTCCGACAAAGTAAAAAAGGATGAGGCCACAGGGTAATATGGAAATATACTGTCATCTCTTGCGGTGCTGCTTACATGCTCAAGTATATGTTTTGTTTTGTTTTTCTTCTCAGTGCAAGGCAATTGGCTTTAGCCTATTAGAAATAAGGAGAGCTTCCTGAAATATTACCATGCAAAGAGCAGAACAACTTAGTAATTCAAAGGTCATAGAGAATTCATGTGCTCAAACATCTATAGAATTTCACTTTCCCTATTATGATAGCTCAGCCCTGAGTAAATATACATGCTTCTGTCCTATAACACTGCTTGCCAGGGTTTTAAGAAGATTCTTCCAAAACTGAATTCTGTTTTTGGTGTGCCTATTGTGGTGGTTTGAAGCTGTATGTATCTCAGAACATGTCCTTAAATCGAATCCATTACTGTGGATGTAAACCCATTGTAAGACCTTCTGATAAGACTGCTTCAGGTAAGGTGTGACCCAACTTATTCAGGAATCCTATTGCTGGAGTCCTTTTTAAGAATGAAATTCAGACAGAGAGAGAAAGCCATGGAAGCAAGAAGCCGAAAGCAATGAAACCCAGAAGAGAAGGGAGAGACCAGCAGATGCCACCATGTTCTTGCCATATGGCAGAAGAGCCAAGGATCTTTGGGAAGAAAGCATTGCCTTGATGATGCCTTGATTTGGACATTTTTCCAGACTCTAACTATGAGCAAATAAATTCCCCTTGTTTAAGCCAACCCATTTTATGGTATTTACTTTAAGCAGCTCAGGAAACTAAAACATCTATTTTAAAATGCATCAGTGTATATCAGGGGTCTGCAAACTTTCTTTGTAAAGGGCCAGATAGTGGGTATTTTGGGCTTTGAGGACCATACGATCTCTGTTATAACTACTCAACTCTGCCTTTGTAGTGCAAAATCTTCCACGGACAATATGTAAACCAATGAGTTATGACTGTGTTCCAATAAAAGCTTATTTACAAAAGCAGCCAGTAGGACAGAATTGGTCCATGGCTCATAGTTCGCCAACTTCTGTACTATGTAATAGCTCTAACCAAGACTCTGGACAATCAACTAAGAAGCTCCTTATAGCCCATGGACCCAGTCTAATGCATTAGCTGCTCAGGTTTTGCTTTGCCACTTGACAGGCTGACACTTGACCATGATTTTTGTCCAGACTTCAGATATGTTCCTCAGAGCCTGGGGGACAGATGGTTTTCTATTTGTAACTTTTCTCTGCTCCTTTGCGCAGAGTGTCAAAATCTGAAATAACTTTGTCCATAATCCATGGGAACACTTGAGAAACAGGCTTCAGTTTGAGTTCTGGCCCAACTTACCAAATGTCATAAGCAGAACAAATTTCTCTCTGAGCCTGCTTTCTCTTCCGAAAATGCTTACAAAAAAATCTTTCTGGGGGGATTATGGTTAGAATTAGAAATAAAATATTCAAAAAATGCTAAAAACGTAGTAGGATACTTGTAGGAATAGTCCCACAAAGTTCACCCAGATGTTGTAAATATATGTAAATTAGTACTGGTCACTCACAAGTTCACAGAGCCTTCTAGACTCATAAGTTCACAGAGCCTTCTAGATAACCATAGTGTTAGATAACCTAACACTATGACTGAACTTATTAGAATAAAATCTGAGTATGCACTTAATATAGCACCTCCAAATGGGAAAAGAAACCATACTTATTTTTTTTTTGGAGATAATGGGTGCCATCATTAGTCATAAGATATTTCAAATGATCTGTCAGAAATTACATGTTTTACTAAATTATGGACTATCTCACAAAAAAACTATAAAAATGGCAACATATTAGGCATTAGCAGCAAAGAACATTTAAATTATTCCAGCTGTATCTTAAACCACAAATAACCTTGGTCAAATACACTTAAAAAAAAAAAAAGTTTACCTGTTTTAACCCCATAAATGTTTTTGGGAAAATTTACATCACAGGACTATGTGTTAGTTTTCTTTTTTTGTGCAACAAGTTACCACAAAATTAGCTACTTAGCCCATCACAATTTCATTATCTCACAGTATGTGTGGGTCAGAAGTAGGCTCATTTTAGCTGGGTCCTCTGCTCAGGTTATAATAAGGTTGAACTCAAGGTACTGGACAAATATGTTCTCATTTGGAAGCTGGACTAGGGGAAGCTCCCTTAGGTTGTGAGCAGAATTTATTTCCTTGTGGTTCCAACTTTTTTTTCAATGGCTGCAATTATGGATCCCTGAGAAATTCTTCTTCCTTGTAGGATTATTTCCAGAAAAATACTATATGAAACTCCAACGGAGGGGGAAAAACCCTGTAAGACAGAAAATATGGAAATTCCTTGAGTGTTTGTACACTTGAATTAGAGGTTGTTATCAAAGGAATTCAATAAAAAACTTCCCAAGTGAAGAGCAAATGAAATGAAAGGCTGTCAAAAAATCAAAATCCATTTACATTGATATTGGGCAATGCAGGTAGCAGAATTTGGCTAGCACTTCTTAGGGAATGTGAAACAATGAAGAATATAAATCCTTGGCAATATGTAGGTCTCATTCAACCTGAGTCACCTTGAATTCATTAAGTCAACTGTGCATCTGCCAGTTGGTGAGCCAGCACCTGAGTAACCCATGGGCAGCGAATCAAGCCAGTTACAGAACATGGTGTGAGGTGGTTTGAAGAGACATTAGATGCTTTGCAACAAGCTTTTCACAATTTAAAAAGGAAATAGTCCATGGCTATAAAAGGAAGCAATGAGAAGATTCTGTCTTTTGAAAATTTTAAGTTCTTAACTTTTACATTAAAAAAAAAAAAAAAAATTAAACCAAGCAAACTTTCTGGTAAACAGAAAAAGTTATCATTTAGAAAAATGTTTCATCAAATTAGGGCAAATTCCTATCTCAAACTCAAAATAAGAAATTTCTCTTAGGTGCTGCTTGTCTTCTTTACTTTTAGGTGTATGTGCTGAACTCTGTCACTGCAGCTCTAATAGTGAATTTTTTAAAAAAGGATATTGCTATCTTGGATTACATTCTGTAAGACGTTTGGTCAGGGGGTGCCCCTGCAGTTTCCTTTGCTGTTATTGGGTGTTATGCCTCTAAAACAGTATTTCTCCACCTGGAGTCCTCAGATCCCCGGAGGTGTATCCTTGGAAGTCTGGGAGTACTCTGTGACAATTTTATAGTTTTGTGTTTCCATTTTGGTAACAATCAGATATACTGTACAAATTAAAGTAGTCCAAGCAGAGAAAAATGATTGAATTGCCATATGCACATGGAGAGCATCAGAGGCCAAGCCCCTCCCCCAAAAAAATGTTGTGCTGTGGCAATTAGAGTATTTTCATATTACAGGTTGCAATCGTGTTTCAGCAAAATAACATCAAACTTTAAATTAGTGTTGCTAATTGAGATTTTGTTTTATAAATAGGGATTTATATCTGAACAAAACCATGCACATTTGGTTATACCTAATTTTATGCTTTCATTTTTTTTTTTTTAAGATTACAGAGTTTAATATCTGTTTAATATCTGTCAAGGTAAATGTCTATACAGCTAACAAGATAACAGATGAGTTAGCAGGACTAATATATGCTTTCATATTTTTAAGTAACTTTAATAATCAAAATCATATGTCAACCCTTGATAATAAATATACTCTTCCCCTTAAAACTGGTCTCTACATATTTACGTTTGAAAAGCACGAATCTAAACACATCTTCAACAAGGTGAAATATTTTCTCTTGACGTGTACAATGACAAGTCACTCAAGAAAACACAGCTGCCCAGATTCTCATTTTAAGAATGGGATGCTTATTGGATGATTTGGTCACCTGAAGCTTTGGCTACACTAAGGTGTCTGTGTGCTGGGGCCTTCACTTCTTGAAGACCCCAGTATACAAAGAACTTTTTGTCAGCTTTTTATAGGTGTTGTCTGGTTCAAGTCCCCTGCTTCCTGCAGGCAGCATCTCCATAGACATAGCTCTGTACTAAATCACTGTCTTCCTCAGCTCAATGGCTGCTAAGCTTTTTGTGTATGAGGGTTCTTTTTCAAGTTAAAAATATCAGCTACTCTACTCAAACAAATAATTGTACTTTTAATGGAGAAAATCTATAATGAGCTAAACACAATAAATTCAATAATTTAGAATTTTAATCATTGCAATAGCAATTACATGTGTTTGAAAAATAGTCCTTGTGTGCACGAGCCTTGCTCATTCTGTTTCTTGAGGAAACTTGGTATGTGCATAGCTGCAAAGACCACTTGAAATAATTCACGGCCCAGGAAGGGGCCAGGGCCCACTGTTGAATCACTGTTGTAGCTGTTGCTTTTACAGTTGCAGCATAGAAAGTGAGTTCTCACCGAGGCAGACAACCAGACCCCGGCACAGCGCTGCCTTAGCTGGTGGGCATTTGTCAGAAGGGCAGCCCAACAGTGGAACAACTGGCAGCTGAAATGACTTTCTTTAATCACACTTGAGTTGTGATTATGTGTGGATGTGTGTGTGTGTGTGTATAGATGTGTATAAATACATGCATTTTAAAATTCTACTATCATTCAGTTGTAGACTGGCGACAGAGATGTTATTTTTAAGCCAGACTTTGGCAGATTTCCTTATTTATCAGACAGACACTAAAAGAGAAGACTTCAGGAAGCAGAAAACAAATTATTCATTAAAAAAAAAAAAAAATCGCTTCCTTTTTCCAGTGTCGCTACCCTGGCAATGTACAACAAACAAACTCCGAGTGGTGACATGATTTCCTTAAAAAACTTCTTGTGCTAGAATGGGCAGTCAATTTTAGCAAGGGGCTGAATTCCAGAGAGTTGACTGTTGTCAACTAAAAGAGTAAAAACGTTATCACCTGTTTAAGCACTGCTGACTGATGTATATTCAAAAGCAAGTCAAAAGAGTCGCACCCACTTTTCAGCATCAGGAAAACCAGATGAGACCAGTGTCTCAGAGACATGGTGTCGATGGATTTATTTATTTATTTATTTTTGTAGTGGAGTAGGGGAGGAAAGGGAGACTTGCATTAAAATATAATGTTTGTCAATGGCTGTGATTAAAAAAAATAAAAGAAGGGAAGAAGAAGAAAGAAAGGGAAAACTTCCCAACCCTCTGCTAGCTAAGGTATGCTGCTGTCTGAATACATTGGTAATGGTAATGTACATTGGGGCTGATGAGTCTGGGAGGCTGCCTACAGGTTAGCAGGCCTCATTTCAAATCTCTGACAGCAATATGTGTCGTTTCATGCTTCATCCTCATTCCCCATGTCCAACACAAACCGGGGTCATTCTATATATGGAAATCACTGTCTTCAGGGCAAAAAAATTAAAAAAGGTGAGATTGCCGCTTTAACCTCACTGGCCTCAGAAAATATGTTTTAGTCTGATACATTATACTAGTAGGAATTATTTATCAAGAAGATACAAGCTTGATATTTCAGAAATAATGAGATGTTCTGGTTTTGCAGCTGAAATTTTATGGTCCACAGAGCATCAGCTATGAATCCAGGGGAATGAAGTAAACTTGCAATGAATGATATACACCATGCAGCCAAAGAAAAATGGCTGTGGAAAGGGTAATATGAAAGTTATAACACAGTACAAAGCTTTCTGTCACTAAAGTTCCTCTATTGCTAAAAGAGGAAATATATTTTAGGGAAAGATAAAAAAAGGTTAGCACAAAAATCTTCCAGGCTTTCCTTCCTGATATTTTATTTGGCAAATGTCCTACAGGATGAGGAAACTGTAATAGACATTGCAGTCTATGGTTTACATGAAGTATTTTAAAAATTTGCAGCAAAATAATCTAAAAGGCTTATGTTCTGTCATTACTGTGGCACAGACCGACAGTAATGTGGAAGTTGTAACAAGAATAATTTGTAGGAACTGCAATTAGAAAATGAATAAAGATGCATGATAGTTCTTTTTTTGGAAACTGTAGATTTTATTTATATATTTCTTGGCCAAATCGCCCTAATGATAAAAAGCTATTGGTGATGTTACATTTCCAGGACTTTCTGAGGACCCCCAGGAGAAAACAGAAAACACCAGCATTCAGACTTCCACTACAGCTGCTCCCCAAAAATCTGATCTCTCGCTGTACTAGATCTATGGTCTTTGAGACCTATCTCAGTTCAACAGCACGCGAAGTCAGGACTTGCCTCACCCAAAAGCCCAGCAATTTGAATTCATCAACTGGCGATTCCAGTCTCCCTTGGGATATTTAGACGACAGGTCTAATCATGAGGACTCTTCATTCGAGCACACAGCTTTGAAATGCTTGGTTCCCAGCACAGAATCTTAGAAAATAAACATCTATAATTTAAAACACTTTGCAAACCTAATTGCCCAAAGTAATAGGCTTAAATCAGCCTCTCACACACCCGTGCCTTTTCATTGTCAGTCAAGGTCATGAATAGCATTAATTAAATACTTCAGGGCAAGAGGTGCTGTGTTAGGCTGTGTATGTATCAAACATGCAAAACAATCTCTGTACAGCTTATTTTCTCTGCAATAAAATGAGATCGCACACTTACTTCACAGGGTTGTTAGGAGAATCAAATAAATATATGCAGAGCACTTTGGATAGGACCTGGTACATCATATGCAATAGGGTACAAAGCTTTGTTAAATGTGATTGGTTTCCTACTTTGACAAAGATGGCTGGTTGACCCCAACATCTTAGTCATAGAACACCTGATTTCTAATTGACCACATGGCCATGTGGAATCAGGACTTTATTTCCCAGATTCCTTTGCAGCTAGATGTGACTATGTGCAGCAACTTTATAAGTGTCATCTGTAACTTCCAGGAAGTGTTCTTAAAGTATCCCTTACTGCTTTCTGCTATCTAGAATGTGGATGCAATGTCTGGAGCTCAAGCAGTAATTTTGGACCATTGAAGCTACCTGATGAGCAAAGTAGAAGGAACCTGAGGCCATGACAATTTCAGGAAATTGCTTTCCTAGCTTTGGACTGCCCATCTCTATGGTTCTTTTACATGAGAGAAATAAATTTATATTTTGTTTAAGCTACTTTATTTTGAGTTTTTATCACTCACATCAAAGCCTAATCTAATGATATATCCTTTTGAAATTAAATGGCCCTTAAATTTTTTTTTCAAATGAAAGTGGAACTAGCTGGAGAAGGGATTGGAGTCCTAAGCATACCTGCTGTGGCAAGTATCTCAAGGAGATAAGGCCTTAGCTGGGACAGACATTTATATATATATTTAACATGCCAGGCAGTTTTAAGTCAAGAACAGTTCCTGGGCTTCATTTCAACCTTCCTTTGCATTTTAAAAAATGTGGATGACTATGGGCCCTGTATTTACCCTAGATAAAATGAGTGTCAAGCAAGAAGGGACAGCAACCTTCAAGAAAAATTGGTACAGTTTCTCACACAGAGAATATTGCTTTCAACTGTTTAAGGAGGTGGAAGTTTATGGTCCATAAATGAATATTATGCAATTTGATCATAATTCATATACCTTTTATTTTAGAAGTTTTCATACTATATTTTGCATTGCCAGATATTTTCAACAAATACACCAAACTTGTTTTTAAAATGTAAAAATGTTTTTTATTGTATAATACATTATTTGCATGTGCACTTTAGGAATTTTATTGGTGATACTTACATCTTATATTTTACATTTACTGTACTTTTTTTCCTAAATTTTATTTTTAAAAAGTCATGTTTCATTCCCTTCAGCAGACACTATTGGCTACTTACACAATAGCCATTCCCGTTTTCTTCCTTGTTAACTCAATTTTGTTCAGGACAACAATATTTCCAATTAAGTACGTATTCAGTTTCCCGGATTAACATGAAAATAAGGGTGGCCACATGACATATTTTTGGCCAATTAGTAGTGAGT
>JAQZBX010084645.1:0-13239 GCA_029593785.1 Cabassous unicinctus | reverse complement strand
CCCCCCCCGCCGGGCGCCCCGCCCTCACCGACGAGGCAGAGCCCCTCCCGCGCGCGGGTGATGGCCACGTTCACTTGGTTGGGGTCCGTGACGAAGCCCAGGCACCTCCTGAGCCAGCCCCTGGT
This sequence comes from Cabassous unicinctus, assembly GCA_029593785.1. Classification (NCBI taxonomy): domain Eukaryota; kingdom Metazoa; phylum Chordata; class Mammalia; order Cingulata; family Chlamyphoridae; genus Cabassous; species Cabassous unicinctus. Next base: position 13,114 of record JAQZBX010084645.1, on the reverse strand, counting down.
GGGCCGCTGGTCCACGTCGCTCTTGCGGCGCGTGCGCACGGTGCTCACCAGCACGTAGCGCCACTCGCTGCCTGCGGGCGGCGGCCGGTGAGCCCGGCCCCGCCCACCGGGAGGCCCCGCCCACCGGGAGGCCCCGCCCACCGGGAGGCCCCGCCCACCCTGCGGGCAGCCTCACCCTGGCTCTTGGTGATGGACGTCACCGTCACTCCGGTGACCCCTGCCCGTTCAAGTCCCCTGTTAATCTCGGCCACCTGTGCGTTGTAGGGCGTGAGGATGGCGACGTCCTTGGGCTCCACCGTCCTGCTGAGGGTCAGCTGCTTGGCGATGCGGACCTGGGGGCCACGCGGCGCAGGTGAGGCGGCCCGGGAGCCCCTTCCCCGCTCCGGGGCTCCTGCCTGCCCCCCCCCGGGGCGCCGCGCTCACCACCTCAGCCGCCTCCTCCGGGTTGGCCTTGGAGTTCTCGTTCCCGTCGTCGGTGGACACCAGCAGGCTCTGCTCGCAGCCCTGCATGTGGCCGAAGAGCACAGGGCAGCTGTCCCTGCCCGCGTGGCCCAGCACGCTGGGCGGCCGCCGCAGGTCCCGCCAGGTCTTCAGCTTGCTCCCGTAGAACTCCACGGAGGGGAAGGCGCAGATGCCCTCGTGCTGCGGGAAGGGTGTGAGCCAGGGGGCTGCGGGCACTCTGGCCTGAGCGTGGGGCTGGGGGCCGAGGGGGCCCAGGGCTCACCATGCGGTACTGCGTGTCCAGCAGGAGGGCTTTGTGCTGGTACCTCTCAAAGAGGGACCGCTCCAGGCCGAGGTTCTGCAGGCGCTCGCTCCTGACCACGGGCCGCAGCTGCTTGTGGTCCCCCAGAAGAACCACCTGGGGGCAGGCAGGTGCACCCCAACACTGCTGGCCGGGAGCCCTGCCCCCGCCGCCCCAGCCACCAGGACCCTTGTCTCTGAGCCCCTCCCGGGGGCCACCCCCATCCCCGCCCACCTTCTCGGCCTGTGGGAAGTGCACCAGGGGGATGAGGGTCTCAGGCTCCGTGGCCATGCCCGCCTCGTCGACGAGGACCTGCCTGACGTCCAGGTGCCTGAGGCTGGCCGAGGCTGCGCAGGAGCATGTGCACAAGATGACTGCGTGCCGCTCCAGCTCGAACCTCCGCGCCCTCCCAAGGGCCCTCCTGTACCTGCACCGGGGACGATGCCTGGTCACGGGGGCCCTGGACACCCTCCCGCCGGCAGACCGCTTCTCGCCACCCCAACCCCGGCCACTCACAGGGTAAGCTCTTCCTCGGAGAAGGTGTCTCCTCTCCGCACGCGTCTGTCGAACTTCCTGACGTCTGGCGAGTGCGGGTTGGAAGGCTGCCGCATGCGATGGTGCAGAGAGATGCTCCTACGGGGACAGGCCCGTCGAGTGCCCTCCCCACCCCCAGGCACCCCTGCCCGGGCTGGGCTGTCCCACAGGCCGCACCTGAGCTTGCAGTCCGGCTTGCTTTCCCGAGGTGCCCTCCTGGGCGGGGCCCTGCTGCCCACGCTGGGCACTGGGAACTCAGTGGCCTCCGCCTGCTCGCTGTACACGCGGAGGGGCCTCAGCTCCTCCTGCCAACTCAGAAGCATTCCTGGGGACAGCGGGGGGCGTGAGTGCCTGTCCCGTGCCTGGCCCCCCAGGCAGAGCCCCCCGGCTGCCCTGGAGACCTGCCAGCACGTCCACGGACTTGTTGGAGGGGCCGCAGTACAGGCTGCAGGCCCCCCCGGGCTGTGTCTCGCCGCTGCCCGCCAGCTCCTGGTTGGACTGGTGGAACCAGAACACGAGGTGCAGCCCCACAACCGTCTTCCCCGTGCCTGTGCCGGAAAGGGGGGTGAGCGGGGCGTGAGTGGGCGTGGCCCGCCCTGGCCCGCGCCTGCCGGGGCCTACCTGGTGGGCCCTGGATGACCGTGAACTGCCCCCGCAGGGCCTCCCTGACGGCCCGGTTCTGGCTGGGGTTCAGCTGGTGGCGCCTTCCGGGGATGTCGTAGGTCTGCCGCGCCAGCAGCCGGCTTGGGGGCCCTGAGGAAAGAGGGTGCAGAAGGATGCAAGGGAGCGGCAGGGGAGCAGGGCCCGCCCCCACGCCCAGACCTACCTCTGCTGGGGACGTGCTGGTGGGGAGGGCGGCTGGGGAGCGGGAGGGGCTGGCCCAGGGCGATGCTGACGACCAGTGGGGATGCCCCCTTCAGCCCACGCACGGCTTCTTCCTTACGGCTGTGGGGGGTTGTCCCAGTTAGCAGGGCTCTCCTGGGGAGGGGGCAAACCCGGGGACTCCTTGCCCGACTCCCACGTCCAGCCTCTCCTGGGCACACTCACAGGTCGGGAAGTAGCTTGGGCAACACCTCGATGGTGAAGTGGGAGCCGGGCCTCAGCACCTCTTCAGGAACCTTCTCCATGGCCATGTGGTGGACAACGAAGTGCAGCTGCCTGGGGGCCTCCTGCCGGCTAGCCCGGCCCTCCTCCTCCTCCTCCAGCCCCTCAGTCAGCCCGTGGGCCACCCAGGTGTAGGTGTCGGGGTCGATGCTCAGGGGGCAGCCGAGGCTGCTGGGGCTGGCGTCCGGCTGTACTGGCAGCCCCTCGAGCCGGACGCAGAGGTAGCAGTGGGCAAAGTCCACATCGATGCCATTCTCCCGCAGGAAGGCGGGCTCCAGGCAGAAGGCGCCCTGCAGCTGCTCCCAGGGCAGGCGCCTGGCGGCCCAGGTGACGGCCACGTGCTGCAGGGTGACCGAGTCGTTCTCGGCGACTGCGCCGGTGGCTGACTCCAGGGCGCAGAACGGCTCCCACACGCGGCAGTACTCATGCAGGTCGCTGTAGCGGTCCTGTGCTGGCCAGGGCGTGTGGCCCGAGAAGCAGCTGCCTGGCCACTCAGCGTGGTCCAGGCAGAGGCTGAGCCCAGGCGCCACGGTCCACAGCTGGGCAACCGGCGCCAAGAGGCCGCGCTGCAGGGAGGCGCCCAGCTGCACCTGCAGGGTGTCCCCAGCGCTCAGCTTCAGGGTCACCTCCACAAAGTGCCCGCAGCGGCTCCATGACAACCGCCCCAGCTTCCTGCGCCGCAGCTCCACGAGGCCCTGCTCCCGCACCAGGGAGGCCGCCTCGGGCCACTGCTGCGCCTCCAGCAGCCCCAGCAGCCGCCGCCACAGGGTGGGGTTGACAGGCAGGGCGTGCTGGTCCAGCAGGGCGCCAGGTGGCGGGACACATGGCCGATCTGCCTGCACCGAGTAGATGCGTCGCTGCCACAGGAGCTGCAGGCCTGGCTGGCCCTCCAGGTGACGCGGGTTCTTGTCCAGCTGCAGAGAGCGGAAGTGGATGGGGCACGGGCTGGGCAGCGACTCGCGGTTGGCAGGGAAGAGCACCCGGAAGCAGCGGGCACCCTCCTCCACGCCCACCACGAAGCCCAGCTTGTTGCGCGGCTGGGCCTGGAGCTGCGCGGCCAGGCGCAGCACTCGCGCCTCCTGCTGGTAGCTCTGGGCACGTGCGTTCTGGTGCCCAAAGTCCCGGCAGAGCCCCTCGATGTCTTTGGCGGTGTAGGCGGTGCTGCCCAGGCCCAGCGCCAGCAGGAGCTGCCGCTGCAGCACCACGTCCAGGTAGCGGCGGAGGGGCGAGGACGCCCATGTGTACCAGTCCACCTGCAGCGAGTAGTGGGTGGTGGGTTGCTGCTCCCCGCGGCCGGATCGGCCAAAGACCGAGCGGCCCAGAGCCCTGCGGAGCGCGAGACCTGCGAGAGCCAGCGGGGGGTGCATGTCGTCGGTGGCGAGGAGGTCCGCCATCTGCTCGAAGTCCCGGGCGTCCGCGGCCAGCCGGACCTGCCTCCAGAGGGGAGCCAGGAGGCAGAGCTGTGCGTTGGGGGGCTCGGGGCCCCGCCGGTGGAGGCGCAGGTGGTGGGTCAGATGCAGCGACAGGGGGACGAGCCCGCCGTGCTTCTCGCACAGGGATGCCAGCTCCAGGCTGCTGGGGGCTGGCTGCCACCGCAGGGGCGTGACAGTGCTCGTGCGCGCGCTGCCCGCCAGGAACTCGGCCACGAAGCTGTTGAACTGGATCATGTACTCCTTGACCATGATGTGGGCCGCACGGAAGCCCAGCACGCTGTCCTCATCCGGCTGCTCGTAGAGGCTGTCCCCATGCAGGCGGCGTCGGCGCAGCTCCCGGGAGAAATAGTAGGCGGCCACGATGCAGGCGTCCACCGAGTCCAGGCGGGCCGGCAGCTCGCGGCCGGCGCCCGGGTGCTGCCGGATGATGCGCTCGGCCTCCTCATAGGACAGCTGGCGGTCGGAGCGCACCACGGAGGCAGCCATGCGCAGGCCGTCCAGCTGGTTGCTGCCCCTCTCGATGGTGAGGAAGAGGGAGAGGGCGAGGCGTTCCTGCTGCGGCAGGAGGCTCAGCACGTCGCGGCAGAGGCCGGTGGGCAGCATGGGCGCCGGCTCGCGCTCGGGTGCGTAGAAGGCGGTGCCCCGCCTGCGGGCCTCCACGTCCAGCGGCCCATCCCTGGGCACGAGGGTGGCCACGTCAGTGATGTGCACGGCCACCTCGTACTTGGGGCCCAGGTCCCGCACGCTGAGGGCGTCGTCGAGGTTGCAGGCGCCCTGGGGGTCCACGGTGAAGGTCAGGAGGCCACGGCAGTCCTCCCGCTGGCCGGGCACCCGGCCGAGCTCCGCGCGGTGCCTCTGCAGCGCCTTGGCGACAGCGGCCGGCTCTGGCGAGGGCTCGCTCAGGTGGTACTCCAGGTCGAGGACGTGGAGGCCCCGCTCCCAGGTGGAGGCCTCAGGCAGCACCTCCAGGACGATGCCCAGCGGGTAGTAGAAGCGCTCGCGCCACAGGACAACACGGACCCAGAAGAGCCGGCTGCGCCAGCCCTCGCCTGCCAGCCTCTCGTAGCCCACGCGCCGCAGCTGGCCATGCTGGAGCTGGTGGACCGGCACCCGCCGCGGGTCCTTGAGCTCCGCCACGAAGATCTTGGTCACAGAGCTGTCGAGCGGGACCATGATTCGGGGATCCCACTCGTCCATCCTGCACACGAAGGTGAGCTCCCGCCTGCGCCTCTTGAGCACCCCCAGCACACGGCCCCGCGGCCGCCCCGAGCCGCCCTCGTCGCCGTCCGCCCCGCCGAGCAGCTGCACCAGCACCTCGTCGCCGGTGAAGGCCATGCCGCAGTGTAGGCGGCCGCGGACCTGGATGGAGCAAGGGGCCGGCGTGTCCAGCGCGTCCGCCGTCGCCCGCTCGAAGGTCTCCTGCGTGAAGGCGCAGCGGTGGTACTGCTCGGGGTCCGCGCGGAGCAGCCTCCGGAGCGCAGCCCGGGGGAGGTTCACGTACTGGCGGGCCTGCTGCGGGGACGCGGGCCGGGCAACCATATCCAACAGCCCGTCCTCGCCGACGGCCACAGCCACATTCCGGCTCTCGTCCAGGAGCTCCCGTAGGATGGGGTCATCCACGTCGAGCTCCCCCTCCGAAGGCCAAAAGTCGGACTCGGAATCTTCTGGGCCCTCAAATCCCAGGTCCTCTGCGGCCGTCGCCTCTGCCGCCGTGTGCCCTGCCTGCGCCGTGGTGGTGTCGCCTGCCGCGGCCTCCGATGCGGCTGCTCCCTTCTCGGCCACGGCCCCTGCAGCCGTGTGCACCGAGGCCGGGTCCCCTGCTGTGGCAGTCTCTGGGGTGGCATCCCCAGCCCCCGTGGCCCCCGCTGCCTCAGACCCCTCTGCGCTAAGGGCCACAGACTGCCGGTCAGTGCCCAGGTGGGGCCAGCGCTGCCTCTGGGCCACGCCCTGCTCGATGTGCTCCAGCGAGAGGCCCTCGGGGCAGACGCTGCCGTGCTCCACACACTCGCGGACGAAGCTCCTCCAAAGCTTGCTGCAGGCCCCAAACGAGCAGAGGGCCACGGCGTCGCCCACGGCCACCACACGGGACTGGGCGCGGGTCATGACGGTGTTGAGCACACGCGCGTCAGTGAAGAACTCCAGGCTCGGCACCGCGGGGCCGCGCAGGCTGCTGCTGTCGTGGACGGTGCTCAGCACCACGACCCGGAAGGCCCGCCCTGCGGGGGGCCACGGTCAGGTCCAGCGGGGCGGGGGCCACCGGCCCCGCCCCCTCCTCGGCTGGGTCACCAGGCCCCCTGTGGGCTCGCCCCCCACCGCATTCGCAGCCGCAGGCCCCAGCGCCTCACCCACCTGGCAGGGTCTCGAAGCCGCCCACAGACACCTCTCCCAGGCCCCTTCTCCTGAGCTCCTGCCTGAGCGCTCTCACCTGGGGGGACATAGACAGTTGGCAGACCCCCACGGCTGGCCGGCGTCCCCTCCTCCTGCCCCCAGGGTTATGTGGGGCCAGCCTCAGAGCCCAGAGGGGGTGCCCACAGCGCAGCAAAGGGTTGACCATGCCCGCTAGGAACAGGCACCCCACTTCTGAGCCCAGGGCGCCAGCTGTCCAGTGCTAGCTCCACATCGGCCCTAAGAGGCGAGTGCTGCGGCCCCCTTATGGCCGGGGAAAAGAGGCCCGGCAGGCAGACCCCAGACCCCCGGCGGGCAGGGGCTTACCTGGGCCCCGTGAGAGACGGCGCAGATGAGCCTCTGCTCCCGGCGGCCCCAGCTGCAGGGCCAGGTGCTGTAGGTCTCCTGCACCTTCTCCACCACCTGCAGGACCTCGGCCCTGTTGAGCCAGGAGGCCATGGAAAGGTCGCGCTCGGGGCTGCCCGCCACATGGCAGAACATGAGCGGGTAGTGCCGAGGGTGGCGCGGGACCCCACCGCAGGCGTGGATGGGGCTGCCCTTGGCCACGTAAAAGTGCCGTGAGACGAAGGCGATGATGGCCTCGGTGGAGCGGTAGTTCTCGTGGAAGACGACGCGGCTGTGCCTGGCGACGTCGTGCGCCTCCTGCTGGTAGTGCCGGAAGAGGCGGCAGAGCAGCGTGTGGTCGGCGGCCTGGCCCGCGGGCACGCTGAAGAGCCTGGGCGTGACCTGCATGTGGTCGCCTGCCAGGACCACGCGGGTGCCGGGTGCGGCGTAGCCCAGCGGGGTGAGGGCCTCGCACTCCAGCATCTGGGCCGCCTCGTCGATGAGGATGTGCGAGAAGAAGCCGGTGGGCACCCTGAGCTCGCGGGCCTGGGAGGTGGTGGTGACGACAAGCCGGTGCCGCTCGAGCTCGGCCCGCGTCGGCAGGCGGAAGGCCCGGCCGTCCTCCGTCAGGCAGCAGTACTGCAGCGTGACCGGGTCTGTCTGGCTGGGCGGGCGGTCCGTGTACATCACCCGGAGCGGCGTGGTCTCGGGGTGGCCGCTGCTGGCGTGGCTGTGGAAGTACTCCTGGATGTAGATGTCGGCGGCGCTGGGGGAGGAAAGAAGGGTGCACGGTGGGCTGCTGGCGCAGGCCCTCGACGGGCACCTGCCAAGGCTCCTGCGTGCGCCCGGCCTCCCCGGTGCCAGGAGCTGACAGTGAGACGTAGACTCGTGCCCTGCGCCAGGGGCTTCAACGACAGCCGAGGGTGCTGCCAGTGGAGCGGCAGGGGCAGGCATAGCAGCGGCCACGGCCGGAGGCAGCCCAGTGTGGACGGAGGCCGGGCTGGAGTGGCCCTGAGCACAGCTCCCCGACGGCCGTCAGCGGGCACCATGGGCTGAGCTGTGCCCCAGAGGGACCCTCGAGTCCCCCGGCACCTGTGGATGTGACCGTGTTTGAAACAGGGTCTTTGTGGGTGTGATTAGTAAAGGTGCGCGGCCCTGCTGGCTAGGGCAGGTCCAGCGGCCGGTTCCGCACGAGAAGAGGAGCCGACAGAGACGGGGCGGCCGTGTGAAGACAGAGGCAGAGGCTGGAGAGGCCGGCCAGCCTCAGAGCTGGAAAAGGCCCGGGAGGGCCCATCCCGGGGGGGGCGGTGAATGCATTCTGGTGTTAAGCCGCCCGTCTGTGGCGCGTGGTGAACGGAGGCGGCCCGAGGAAGCTCGCAGCAGCTGAGCAGTGAAACCCACTTGCCCCAACTCTCGGGAGTGGGTTCCGAGCAGCATGGGCTGCCAGGCCCGTGGCCCCACCCCACCCAAGCCCAGGTCGGCCCCTCAGAGGCTGGGACCAGCGCCTCTGGGATGTCGGAGAGCCCTGCGGCACCTCTGCAGAGACCTGCCCCGCCGCCCTCCGGGCTCACCGGCCCGGCCTGGAAGTCCACCAGGCGCCTGGCACTGTCGGTGGCTCTCCCCACAGAGGTGGGAAAGCCCCGAGCTGAGCCGCCGGCGGTACTTGGGGAACTAAGAAAACCACAGTGGCCAAGGAGGAACCCAATAGTTGAGGGGGAAATCTGTGTTTCTGTAGAAAGCGGAAAACGAGCCTGGCCCTAGAAGTACCAGCGTGAGTCGAGCTGCACCCCGACCACGGCATTCTTGCCCGGGACCCTTGTCGTGCGCCCACAAACCTCACCCAATGGCAGGCCCAGCCCTGGCCGCTGTGTGCGCTGTGCCCGCCTCAGCCAGGACGCCGGGGCACAAGGGCTAGTGGGGTCTTGGTGGGGGTCCCAAGAGTGGGGGACCAGCCCTCCGGGGGGGGTGCACTGCCCACCCAGGCCTCTGGGAACCAGGAACGGGCCGGAGCCCCAGACCCCGAAGCCCCCACCGGCCCTGTCGCCGCCCTGCCTGGGGCCCGCTCCCAGGCCCTGGACCCCGCGCCCGCCTCCCCCGCACAGCGCGGCGGGTAGCTGACCTGTTGGTGTGCGTGCAGATGAGCACCTTGGCGTGGGGCTGCTGGGCGACCTGCAGGGCGGCCATGGCCAGCGTGTAGGTCTTGCCGGTGCCAAAGGGGCCGTAGATGAGCAGGGGCGGGATGGGCCGCGGGCCCCCGGGGTGGCTGCCCGCAATGAGCGAGACGGCCAGCTTCTGCTTGCGGTTGCCGCGCAGCGTGGGCGGGGGTGGCCGCGGGCTCGGCAGTGTGCAGGCGGGCAGATCGGGCACCACCAGGTGCTCCTTGGGCAGCGCGTCCACCGCCTGGTGCCAGAGGCGGAAGGTCAGCGGGTCGACCTGGAACTGCACCTCCAGGACGGGGCTGGCCCCGGGCCGCAGCCCCAGGGCCTCGCAGCAGCGGGACGGCAGCAGCAGCCACAGCGCCCGCTCTGCGTGGGCCCGGGGCTCCAGCCGCACCTCGAACACCGTGCGGTCAGGCGCGGGCACCGGGGCCACAAGGGCCGAGCGGACCTCCCGGCCCAGCAGGAAGCCCTGGTCCGAGTCTGGCATCAGGGCGGGGGGGATGGGCACCTCGGCGTAGAGGGCTCCGGGTGGCGGGAGCAGCATGCCCAGGGCGGGCGTCGTCAGCTCCGGCCTGAGAGACACCTGGGCCCGCAGGTTCAGCCTGTGAGGGACGGAGCGGTCGGTTCCTCGGGCCCCAGCAGCTGCCCAGACCCCCAGCAGCCCTGCTGCCCCCACTCACTGGGACACCAGCCGCTGTCGAGCCGCCTCCTCCTCGTAGAGAAACTGGTGCAGCCGCTGCCGGTAGTTGGCGCGGGAGATGGGGCCGGGGGCCGGGCCGCCGTGGCAGAGCTCCAGGGCCAGCGCAGGCACCTTGTACTTGGCCATCAGGGCGGCCTGCTCGGCCGTGCGCTCCACGCCCGGCACCACGAGCCGGTTGCCGCTGTGCCAGCGCTCCAGCCCCGCGGGGCATCCAGGCGCCGGGGCCCCCCGCAGGCCCAGGCCGGGCGCCGCCCCCCGCCGCAGCCTCAGCTTCCGCAGCAGCGCCGGCCGGTGGCCAAAGTCGAAGACCACCCACTGGTCGAAGGTGCCGAAGGAGGCGCTGTGCGTATGCACCCCCACCCGGAACTCGGCTGGGCGGCCGGGCACGCGGAAGCGCTGCCCCTGGGCGTAGAGGCGGCCCTGTGGCAGGCGGGGGGCCACCAGCGTGAAGTCGGCCCCAGGCTCCTGCTTGAGCAGGGCCACGTGTAGGAGGGGGTCCTGGGGAGACGAGGGGGGCACAGTGAGCTGGCCCCGGGGGCCGCCCCGCCCCCTGGCATGCAGCTCGGGCAGCGCGGCCCCCGCCCTGCTGCTCCCGGCAGAGGGACCCCAAGCAGGCCCCTTAGCCTCTGGGCCTCAGTTTTCTGCACTGCAAAGTGGGGTCAGACCCCACGCTGAGGGCGCTCCACAGGCCGCCCTGCCCCCTCCCCTGCACCATCACCCTCAGAACCACCCGTGGGGCTGGGGTGTCACCATCACTCCATTCTGCAGGGAAGGCAGCTGGACAGAGGGGTGAGGGGCTGCACCGTGGCCTCCGCTCCAGACTCGGTGACCAGCGCCCCGCGGCCAGCCCCTCACCTTGGAGTGGAGGGTGAACGTCCAGCAGTGCTGAGTCGTCTTCTCCTCGGCCTGGTGCATCAGGGGCTGGTCGCAAGTCACAGACACGCCGTCCACCGTCTCAGCCAGCTGCAGAGGGAGGCCTGGCCTTCAGCAGGGCGGCCCTGCTCCCCCGCGGCCCTGCCCCCCGCGGCCCGCTCTGCGCACGCACCACGAGGACCTCGCTGCCACTGCACCGGTACTCTGCCAGCAGCCGCTCCTGGTAGGACACGAGGCCCTCCTGCCAGGCCGCCTGCTCCCGCAGCTCCGTGGCCTGCCTCCGCTGCTCCCACTCCTGCAGCTCCTGCGCTGAGTGCGCCTTGGTGCACACGTCCCCGTACTCGCAGAGGTCCGGCCTGGGGGTGGGAGGGGTCAGCAGGGGCCTGGAGGGGGCCACCAAGACGTGCTCGCCTCAAAGGCTGAGACCACCAGGCAGGCCTGGGGAGGGGCGGGGCAGGGCATCCTCTGTCCCGTTTACGCCCAAGTCCCCGAGACGAGGCACAGGAGCTGCCCCGTAAGCCTCGGTGGGTCGTGTCCAGCACAGCCTCAGCCCATCGTGCAGGGGGGACGGGCGGCGGGGAGGCCCTGCGATCCCGTGAACCTCAGAACCTCTGGTCTCAGCACTGGCGGCCTTGCCCCCCCCCAGTCCCGCCCCTGCTGTCCTCACCTTGGACAGAGCTCAAACTCGGACCGCCCAGTGGGCGGGCTGCGGTGCTCCCACGGCACAGCCTGGTCGAAGGCCACCATCTGGGCATGCTCCAGGGAAGAGCAGTGGTTCTCAAAGGCCTCCTGGGAGTGGCAGGTGACCAGGCAGGCGTGGCAGTACAGCTGGACCGTGGGCGGCCCGCTGCGGGGGGCTGGGCGTGCATCCCCCCTGGGGACAGGCAGCGTGAGCAGGTCCCGGCGCCGCAGTCCTTCCCGCTGCTCGGCCTCCCACACGGCCAGCTCCACGTCGCTGTGTGCGAACTGGCAGCGATGCACCCCGTGCCGGCATGGCTGTCCCCGCCCCACGAACACACAGTAGTCCAGCGTCCGGCTGGACTGCGGCCGCGGCCGCACCTCCACGAACTGCTGCTTGCGGCAGCCCTCAGTGCTCACGTGCGTCAGGAGTGCGTGGCAGGCTCCGTGCTCCGGGCACCGCCCCTCGGGGTCCACAGGGCAAAGGTGGGGAGGACAGCGCCGGAAGCAGAGAGCACAGAGCAGCTGGAAGTGGCCACCAAACTCGGCCTGGATGGCGTCTGCCGGGCAGTGCGGCTGGCCCTGGGCCCCGCCATCCTGCAGGGCGGCCCGCAGCCACAGGCGGCGCACGCCGTGCTCACGCTCGAAGGTCCAGACCAGCGCCTCCTCGGGGCTGCGGGCGAAGGTGCAGCGGTTGCGGTGGCGCAAGCAGCCCAGGCCGGGGCGGTAGTAGCGGCAGACAGCGTAGCGCACAGGCCGCGGGAAGCTGGGCCGCCGGCCCACCCGGCGCCAGACCTTGTGCTTGCTGGCGCGCTTGGAGCGAGCCAGCAGGATCTCGCATGGGCAGCTGTGGCTCAGGCTGAGCAGAAGGTAGGTGCTCTCGTTGAGGCGCTGGGTGCACAGGACACAGCCCAGGCGCAGGTCCACCTGGGCGCAGAGCGTGGCCAGCAGCGGCGCCCTGGCAGGGCTGGCCGCCGGCAGCGAGCCTGGCCCTGGGGCCACCATCTCCGGCCCTGGGCCCGCTCTGCGGGGCGGCGTCCGAGGCTCCTGGGCTCAGCTGGCCCCGTGGGGGGGCTGGCTGGCGATCAGAAGTCTGTGCGGGAGGAGAGCAAGGTGAAGCGTGGGTGCCAGGAGGGACACGCTCGCCGGCGTCCCCACTGGAGGGGCGGTGGGCACAGAGCTGGGAGGAGGGGGCTGTTAGACCGTGGCCTTGGCCCCTGGAGGGAGGCAGGGCCCTACCGTCCCGTCCAGGGTCCCCTCGCCCTTGCCTGCCTGGGTGGGAGGTTGCCGTGACAATGGGAGCTGGGCAGGAGAAACCACAGAAGTCGTTAACTCCTGGGGTCCCCTGGGCAGCCCCCCTCCTGGGTCCTGCCCATGCAAAGGCATCTGGAGTACCTGATCTCCTGGTAAAGACACAGCACCCCCTTTTCTGTGAAATGACAATTGGCTCTTGGAAACACAGGTGCACCCACAGCTATCTGGATGGGGGGCTGGTTTCCCCCCCACTTGGGCAGTGGGGGAAGGGACAGAGGAGGTGGGACAGAGGAGGTGGGGCAGCGTCGGTGGAGCCAGAGGGGAGGGGCAGGGGGAGGCAGGAAGAGCAGGCTGCCGGGGCCAGGGGCACCCGCTTCCAGCAAACGCTGCTGGTCGGGTCTCAAGAAAAGTTTCGGTGGAAACTTTGGGGGCAGCAGCCTGGAGGAGTCCCCGGGCGGACTCCCCTGCCCACCTGGCTGCCACCCCCAGAGGAGCAGGATGTTGAGAAACAGCGGGAGCCCAGGAGGGCCAGACAAAAGGCTTTGGGGGAGTCGGGTCCCAAGATCCCCGGGTTGGGAGTTCTGGAGTGGCCCCCGGGGGTCCCCGCGGCCCGGGCGCTGAGTCAGCACTTGTCCCCGCAGCGCCCGGGGTCCGCGCCTCTCGGGGTTCCTGGCTTTCCCGCCCCGCCAGCATCCCCCCTCCAGGGGCGCGCTGCCGCCCCCTCCTCTCCCCGCGTCGCGCGCCCCGGGCCCCGGAGGAGCCCCGCCAGCCCCGGCCCCGCGCGCTCACCGCAGCTCCGGCCCCGCGCCCCGCCCGCGCCGCGATCACTTTCGTTTCTGCCCCCCGGGCGCCTCCAGCCTCTGACGCGGGATCGCGGAAATTACCTCACCGCCCCCCGCCACCCCCC
>JAQZBX010084644.1:0-13230 GCA_029593785.1 Cabassous unicinctus | reverse complement strand
AAAAAAAAAAAAAGACTGATAGAGGAGGCCTGGAAAGAGACAAGCCCTGTGCCTGCTTGCTCACAGCTGGGCTCCGAGAGATGTTGCACCTGGAAGGGAAGGCAGAGTCCTCGGCAGAGATTGGCGCCACCTTGATTTGCCACACAGCCAGACAACAGGATCAGCAGCAGTTGACTCTGGTGAGAAAGCACCTCTGATGTTGCCTTGATTTGGGTATTTCACAGCCTCAGAACTGTAAGTTTTTACCCTAAATAAATCTCCTTTATAAAAGCCAACCCGTTTCTGGTACTTTGCATCAGCAGCCCTTTGGCAAACTAAAACAGTTGGTATCTAATCAAATATGATTACTATAGAGTTAAGATGTTAAATTTAAGCAAAGAAAATATCTGAAAAATATATACAGAAAGACATGAGAAGGGACTCAAAATAGTGCACTACAAAAAATTCAAGTAGATATGAAAGTAGGCACTAACAGAAGAATCAAGAAGCAAAAAGGTATAACCCTTACAAAGACCAAATAGGAAAATGGCAGGAAAAAGTCCTGTGTTATCAGTAGTTATTCTAGATGTCAAATGGATTAAATTTTTGTAGTCAAAATGCAGAGATTGGTAGAATGGATAAAAAAGCATGACCCAACTATATGCTGTTGACAAGAAACCCACCTGAAATTCAAAGACACATGTAGGCTGAAAGTGAATGGGTGGAAAAATATATGCATGTAAATAATAAACAAAAGAAAGCTAGGCAATGGACTCACCCAAGTCATCTGGCGAGGAGACGATGATGGACACCGGCCATCCCAGGGAATGGAGAGAGTCTGCAGCTGCAGGCAGGATAATCCCATCCATCTTATCCATGGGATATAAGCCCCCTCTCACTTGGAGGTGGAGTGGACATCACCATCCCAGACTCCTCAGGACTGGGGGAAGAGCTATGGACTAGAGTGGACTTACTGGTATTCTGTTGCAGACATATTGTGATTCAAGCAATGGAAGAAATTACAACAGTGAGGTGGAGCCAGTGGCCACTGGACGCTTTAGGGGCAGGGAGAGGGAAAAGCAGTTGTAATACAGGGGCTTTTTCGGGACTTGAGGATTATCCTGAGTGACATTGCAATGACAGATAGAGGGCATTTTACATCAGCATATAACATACGGAACTGTGTGGGAGAGAGTGTGGTCTACAATGTGAACTATGGCCCACACTTAATGGCAAAGCCCCAGGATGTGTATATCCATTGCAGGTGATGTGCCACAGTAATGAAAGATGTTATGTGGGAGGGTTTGGGAGGTGTGGGAGGTGGGGAACATAGGAATCCCTGTAATTTTTGTGTAACATTTATGTAATCTAAGCATCTTTTAAAATATAAAAAAAAAAAGAAAGCTAGGTAGCTATACTAATATCATATAAAACAGACTTTAAGTCAAAAAGTGTTACAAAAGACAAAGAAGATCATTATATACTGATAAAAGGCCAATTCAACAAGAAGACATAATTATAAATATATATATGCACCAAATTGCAGAGCCCCAAAATATATGAAGCAAATATTGACAATTTTGAAGGGAAAAATAATTGGTTCTACATTAGTAGGCCTCTTTATATTTTTTAAAGAATGCTGTTTTCTAAGATTGATGATTTGCTGAATTTATCGACCAATCACAAAGTATGACCCTTATCCTATTTTATTTTTTTAATGACTTATTTATTTTTTAATCCCCACCCCGCACCCCGAAATGGCTCCCTTGTCTGTCCACTCGCTGTTTGCTGGCTGGGTCTGCTCGCTGTGTTTGCTCGTCTTTTCTAGGAAGCACCAGGAACTGAACCCGGGACCTCCCACGTGGGAGGCAAGTGTCCAACCACCCAAGCCACATCTGCTCCCCGCTGGCTGCAGCATCTGCTGGTTGTGGCATCTGCTGGCCACAGCGTCTACTTGACCCCTCTAGGAGGCACCAGCAACCGAACCTGGCACCTCCCTTTTGGGAGGCGGGAGCCCAACTGCTTAAGCCACATCTGCTCCCTAATACACCTCTTTAAATAATGAATAGAATTTCTAGACAGAGGACCAATAAAGAAATACAGTAGAGTCTTGAATGATACTATAAACCAACTACACCTAATAGACATATATAGAACATTTCTCCCAACAGCAGCAGAATCCACGTTCTTCTCTAGTACACATAGGTCATTCTCCAGGATAGACCATATGTTAGGTCACAAAACAAGTCTCAATAAACTAAAAAATATTGAAATCATGCAATGCATCTTCTCCAACCACAATGGAATGATGCTAGAATTGAATAACAGAGGGAGAGCTGGAAAACTCACAAATATGTGGAAATTAAACAACGTACTCTTAAACACCCAAGGGGTCGAAGAAGAAATCACAGGGGAAGTTAGGAAACATCTTGAGGCAAATGAAAACGAAAACACAATGTGCTGGTTTGAGTCTTTTGTGGACCCCAGAAAATTATGTTCTTAAATTGATCCATTCCTGTGTGTGTGAGGCCCTTTGACAGGATTGAATTCGGTTGAGGGCCTTTGACTGGAGTACTTCAGTGAGGCATGACCCAGTTGGGTCTCAGCCCTCTTGCTGGAATCCTTTATAAATGGAAGAAACAAGCAGAGACACACAGAAAAAGAGAGCTGCCGTTTTACCTTGCCATGTGAGAGAGGATGCCAGCATCACCTGCAGGCACAGAAAGAGAAGCCCCGAGAGGCTGAGAGAGAGGCCACGGCCGGAATCAGCAGAAGCTGAGGCAATGAGGCCCAGGAGACAGAGGAGAGAGACAAGGCTTCTATTTGTTTGCCCGCAGCTGAGCTTAGGGAGAATGTGAGCCTGGTGGAGAAGGCAGAGAGCAGCTGCCCTGTTGCCTTGCCACATAGCAGGAGTCCAGGATCGCCAGCAGCTGGCCTTTGCTGAGACAGCATCTCTGATGATACCTTGATCTGGACATTTTCACAGCCACAGAACTGTAAGCTTTTACCCTAATAAATTCCCATTATAGAAGCCAACCTATTTCTGGTATTTTGTTCCCAGCAGTCTTAGCAAACTAAAACAATAACCTAGATGAAATGGACAAATTCCTAGAAACATACAAACTACCTACCCTAACTCAAGAAGAAACAGAAGATCTCAACAGACCAATAACAAGTAAAGATCAGTAATCAGTAATCAAAAACCTCCCAATATACCAAACATTCCAAGAAGAATTAACACCACTCAAACCCTTCCAAAAAATTGAAGAGGAGGGAAAACTTCCTAACTCATTCTATGAGGCCAACAGCACCCTCTTACCAAAGCCAGCTAAAGTTACAACAAGAAAAGAAAGTTACAGATCAATATCCCTTATGGATATAGATGCAAAATCCTCAACAAAATACTAGCAAACCAAGTCCAACAGTACATTAAAAGAATTACACACCACAATCAAGTGGAATTTATCCCAGCTCTGCAAGGATGGTTCAACATAAGAAAATCAACTAATGTAATTGTATTAGTCAGCCAAAAGGGGTGCTGATGCAAAATACCAGAAATCTGTTGGTTTTTATAAAGGACATTTATTTGGGGTAGAAGCTTACAGTTACCAGGCCATAAAGCATAAGTTACTTCCCTCGCCAAAGTCTGTTGTCACGTGTTGGAGCAAGATGGCTGCCGTTGTCTGCAAGGGTTCAGGCTTCCTGCGTTCCTCTCTTCCCTGGGCTCATTTCTCTCTGGGCTCAGCCGCTCTGCTTGCTCTACAACACCAGCTGTAAACTATCAGGTGAACAGCTCGTCTCTCTTCCCAGGACCTCTGCCGTGCCTAATGGAGCCTTTTCTCCTTCCTCACATATTTGCTTCCCTGGTGTTTATTTCCCAGGCTCCAAGATCAAAACTCTCACCTCCCTTCTCTGCAGTGCAGTTTCCCTGTGAGTCCTCACCCACCAAGGGGGCAGGGACTCAGCATCCTATTGACGTGGCCCAATTAGAGCCTTACTCATTATTGAATCAAGTAAAGGTGAAACCTCTGAATCTAATATAATCTAATATGCCCAGAGGTACAGACCAGTTTACAAACATGGTCCAATATCTATTTTTGGAATTCATAAAAATATCAAACTGCCACAGTAATATACAAAAGGAAAAAATAACCATGTGATCATCTCAATTGATGCCAAAAAGCCTTTTTTTTTTTTTCAAGGTGGTGATAGGGATTGAACCCAGAACCTTGTACATGGGAAGCAGGTGTTCAACCACTGAGCTACACTCGCTCCCAGAAAAGGCTTTTAACAAAATTCAGCACCCTTCTTGATGAAAACATTTTGAAATCTAGGAATAGAAGGAAACTTCCTCAACCTGATAAATGGCATATATGAAAAACCCACCACTAATATCATGCTTAATAGTGAAAGACTGAAAATTTTCTCTCTAAAATCAGGAACAAGACAAGGATGCCCACTGTCACACTGTTGTTCAACATTGTGCTGGAATTATTAGCCAGAGAAATTAGGCAAGAAAAGGAAATAAAAGGTATCCAAATTGGACAGAAAGAAGTAAAACTTTCCTTATTTACAGATGACTTGATCGTATGTAAAGAAAATCCTGAAAATTCCTCAACAAAGCTATGAGAGCTAATAAACAAAATCAGCAAAGCAGCAGGGTATAAAATCAACACAAAAAAAATCAGTAGTGGTTCTATATACTAGTAATGAACAATCTGAAAAGGAAATCAAGGAAAAATTCCATTTACAATAGCAACTAAAAGAATGAAATATCTAGAAATAAATTTAACCAAAGGTGTAAAGGACTTATACATGGAAAACTACAAAACAAATCAAAGAAGACCTAAATAAATGAAAGAACATTCCATGCTCATGGATTGGAAGACTAAATATTGTTAAGATGTCATTTCTACCCAAAGCAATTTACAGATTTCAACAGCCTTCTTCGCAGAAATGGAAAAGCCCATTATCAAATTTATATGAAAGGATAAGGGGCCCAAAATAGCCAAAACTATCTTGAAAAACAACAAAGTTGAAGGACTCATACTTCCCAATTTTAAAACTTATTACAAACAAAAATAAAAAAGCTTATTACAAAGCTACAGTAAACAAAAAAAACAGGGTACTGGCACAAGGACAGATACATAGACCAATGGAATTGAATCTAGAGTTCAGAAATAAACGCTCGCATTTATGACTAATTGCTCTGGCAAGGGTGCCAAGTCTACTAAATGGGGAAAGATTGGTCTCAACAAATGGTGCCAAAAAAATGATCCATTTGCAAAAGAATGGAGGTGGACCCCTACCTCACACCATATACAAAAGTTTACTCAAAATGGAACAAAGACCTAAATATAAGAACCAGGACTATGAAATTTCTAGAAGAAAACAGGGAACCCTCTTCAGGACCTTGACAATGACTTCTTAGACTTACACCAAAAGCACAAGCAACAAAAGAAAAAATAGATAAATGGGACTTCGTCAAAATTAAAAACTTTTGTGCATCAAAGTACTTCATCATGAAAGTAAAAAGACAACCTAAACAAATAGGATAAAATATTTGGAAACCAAATATCCAATAAGGATTTAATATTCAAAATATATAAAGAAATCCTACAGCTCAACAACAAAAGACAAAAATCCCAGTTAAAAATGGACAATACACTTGAATAGACATTTCTCCAAAGAAGATACAGAAATGGCCAATGAGCACATGAAAATTGCTTGACATTAGCCATTAGGGAAATACAAATCAAAACCACAATGAGATACCACTTTACGCCCATTAGAATGGCTTCTATTAATAAATAAATAATAAGTGCTAGAGAGAATGCAGAGAAAAGGGAAAAAAAACACTCATTCATTGTTGGTGGGAATGTAAAATGGTGTAGCCACTGTGGAAACAGTTTGGCGGTTCTTCAGAAAGTTAAGTATAGAATTACCATATGACCCAGCCACCCCACTTCTAGGTATATACCCAAAAAAATTGAAAGAAGGGACTCGAACAGATTTTACACAGTGATGTTCATAGCGGCATTATTCACAAATGCCAAAAGATGGAAGCAGCCATCAATAGTTGAATGGAACACAAAATGTGGTATATACCTACAGTGGAATATTATTCAGTCATGAAAAGGAATGACTTTCTGATACATGTGACAACTTGGATGAACCTTGAAGACATAACATTGGGTGAAATAAGCCAGATACAAAGGGACAAATATTGCATAATCTCATTGATATGAAATAATTAGAATAAGCAAATTCTTAGAGTCGGAAACTAGAATATAGGTTACCAGGGGCCAGAGTGGGGATTGGGAATGGGAAATTAATGCTTAATTGGTACAGAGTTTTGGATTGAGGGGATAGAAAAGTTTTGGTGATGGATGGTGGTGATGGTAGTGAAGCAGACTAGTAAGATAGGGAATCAATAGACAGACCTGGAACCTGGCAAGAAGTCCACGTGGATATCGAGACCCCTCAAAATGGCTGCTGGAAGACCCTCAAGAATGAGATTCCCTCCAGAAGCCAGGAGAAGTCCCGGATATTCTCCAGGGACATTATCACTGGGTCCACCCGGGGGATTGATGGGAGGGGTAATCAATCAAAACAGCCAACACCTGGGACTCCTCCCAAGTCATTAGCAAAGGGGTGGAATGATTAATGGCTTAAAAAGCAGGCGCAAAGCTTTCTCAGCTCTCTCGCCTTCTGCACCCGGCATGGAACAACACGCAAGTAGCACCTGGGTGTTATACTCTGTAACGGGCAATTGTAGTCTATAAACCAGCTCTCTTTATCACTCGTCAGCCCCTCACTCTCTACCAGGACCCGTGATCTGTCATTTTCCCCCATTTCTCCTCCCTCCCTCCCTTAATAAATTACTGGCCTAACTAAGCCGACGTGCTCTGAAATTCATTTCTGCGGCAGAAGTCAAGAACCTGGACAAAACCCTGTGACAGCAGCACTACATTGTTAATGTAATTAACATCACTGAATTATATATTTGAATGTGGTGAAAAGGGAAAATTTTAGGTTGTATACATGTTACTAGAGTAAAAATTTGAAGAAAAAAACATAGGACTATACAACACAAACAGTGAACCCTAATGTTAAACTAGGGACTAGAGGTAATAGTATAATTATAATAATATTGTTTCATCTATTTTAACAAAGGTACCACACTAATGCAAAGTGTTAATAATAGGGAAAACCATGTGTATGATGTGGCTATATGAGAACTCTGTATTTTCTGCAGGATTTTTCAATAAGCTCACAACTTTTCTAATAAAATATTTTTTTAAAAAGATATTCAGGCTGTCGAGTGTAAGCCTTGGTGACCGTTTAAAGCTGGAGGTGGAGATGGCGCTGAGTCTCTGCCTGCACGACTCAAGCTGGATGGGGCCAGCCACCAAGACAAGAGGGCCGGGGAGATGCTGATTCCATTTGGGGCTGGTCAAGGTGGGGCCACCTGTGGGACATGCATGGGGAGGGGTCCCGTAGGAAGGTGAACATCCAGATCTGGAGTCCATCCCTGGAGGCTGGGCTGGAGACTCAGATCTACATGGTCTCGGTGTCGTGTGACATGAAAGCAGGAGGGTGAGCGGGCTGCCTGCATTTCACCTGGCTTGGCAGGTGCCTACAGGGCCCATGCCAGGAGGCAGCTCCACTGAGTCGCTCTGGGAGCCTTGAACAGACAGACGCTTAGGTCACTTTGACCATGCCTGGGGCATTCCTCAGCGTAAAAGGCCTTGGGAGGCAGAGACCACCTCCCACTCTAGAAGCAGAGAGGGTCAGCGCTCACTTTCCCAGCCTCCCACGCAGCGATGCCACTGCCCCAGACTCTGAATCCAAGAATCTGGCACAGTGTCCAACTTCAGGGGCAGCAGGGGCTGCAGGGTCCGTGGGGGCACCCAGGGCACAGGCAGAGGCTGCGGCAGGGCTGGATGTGGTGCCATGTGCAGAGGTGGCGGCAACATGATTTAGCCTGGGGTCCCAGCAGCTGTACCCCCATTTCTGGGTTTTCACACCCTGAAGAAGTACTTCCAGCCCCCGTGGGCCAGGCTAGGCACCCCACCCCGCCCCATGTGCTCCCTGGTACCACTTCCCTCACTGCCTGTCAATTAGCAGCCCTGTCTCCCTGCCCCTCCCCACTATAAGGCCCCCGAGGGCAGGGTCCGGGCCCATCTTGTCCACATCCCTGTTCCCAGCCCCCGGCCTCAAGCCTTGCGCATGGGAAAGGTTCCTGCTGTGGAACGAATGCCTGATCCTTTGGAAACAGAAATAGAGCCCTATTTCTAGGGTCTGCAGAGCCTGAGGAGCCCCAGCCCAGCCAGCCCTGCACCACGGAGGCGAGGCTGGGAAGTGGCCCCAGAAAGGAAGTCAGGAAGCAGAAACCAGGGATGGAATCGCCTCTTTCCCCTCCCCCATTAATGCGCCGTCCTGTCCCCAGCAGCCATGGCCCCGCAGGAAGCAGGATGGGCAATTGTTTGGGAACCACAAAGAAGGGGGAGTTCTGGAATAACAGAGACTCTCTCCCTGAAAGGCACCCTAAGGCTCAGCAGCAGAAAGAGAGGCTGAGCTCCTGGCTTGTGGGAGGGGCAGGGGGTCGTCAATGCCCTGGCCCAGGCCGGGAGGGACTAAGCCTCCCCGGTCCTCAGTTTTCTTATCTGTACATGGGGCTGCCATGCATGAGGAAGATGGTGCCTGTGAGTTGCTTACACATAGTAGGTCCTCTGGCTGCTTTTTGCCAGCAGGGCGGCATGAAGTTCCCAGATGGTGCCACATGGAGAATGACATGAAGGAGAATCCCCGCCATGGAGGGTCTGTTTGGGCCCTGCGCGCCTCAGGGGAAATGGGCTTTCCCAAGAGCCCCAACCCCCTTTCTCCTCCTCAGGCTCACCCAGCCAGCTCCTGAGCCACCACTGGCCTCCTGATCCAGTTCCCTGCCAGGAGAGAATGCCTTGGGGAAACTGCTGCCGTCAATTAGGCTGGCAGAGATGGCTTCTCTACAAATTAATGAATTGGCTCTCCAGCACATAAATCACGTCCTGTTACAAGCCTGGACTGTCCCCAAGAGAATGTCCAGACTCAGAGTGGGCCACATCCAGTGCAGAGCTTCCCAGTCCATAAAACCCTAGTATCCCACAGGTGGGAAACCCTGTGTCGAGCAAGCATCACTATGCAGGTCTTCTCAGACACTTTACTGCTCTAATGGGCTTCGTGCCTTTCTTTCCAGGAGGCAGCAAAATATACATCTGATCTCAAGATCTTTTTTTATGGAGTGTCGATTACAAAGTCCTTGAGCTCCAAGGAGCACGGTTTGCAAAATATCGATTTAGGTCAGCCCCCACTACTTTCCAGCTAAGGAAACATGGGCCCCACCTCCTACATAACTTTTTCAGCATGGTCCTGGGAGCGGTGGGGAGCCCCATCTGCCCCCTCCCACGCGGAGGCTCTCTCCACGCAGTGCGCAACACGCCTCCCTCCAGGGGAAACAGTGGCATGAATTTCTGGGCCCACGAGCTAAAACTCAGACTTGGGGCATGACGTGGCCGTGCCTCTGCCTCCTCCCTGGGCGCCCCTCTCCTCGGCACCTGCTTAGCTCCAGCAAGCCCACCTGGCACAGGCCCAGGCCTGTGGCTGCCATCATCCTCCTCCCAAACAACCCACTCTCCCATCCTTGCCCACCCTGTCCCCTGCAGGCCACAAGAACCTCAGCCCCCCAACTTGTCCCCTTACTTACTCATGGCACCTGCGGGCAGCTGGGGCGCAGAGAAGGAGTCCCAGCCACGTCAGCCACCTGTTGCCTCCCCTCTGCGGGAACTCTGGGCCCCTCACCCGGTAGGGCCCCCGTGCCGACCCTCAGCTGGGCCAGGCTTCCTTGGAAGCCCTTTTGTCACAGAGCCCCACTGCTCTGCCGGCTACACACACCGGCCCGGACAGGACGACCCCTCACAGTGCTAGCTTTTGCTACTTGATGTCACACTGTCACGGGCTCCTCTGCTGATGTGGACTATCTTGGACAGGTGACACTGTGTCCCCTTCCTTGCTCTTGGTACCCAAGGACTGGCAGAAGAAGCCGAGACACAGTCACGAATTCAACCCCACCTGTATGCTCTGTGGCCCCGGGGACACAGGGACCCAGCTGCCAGTACCAGGTAGGACTCAACGATGCAAGGGCAGAAAATGATAAAGGGGGGCAGTGCCTTGCTAAAGGAAAACATGGCGGTGGGAGCAGCCTCGAGGCCGGTCAGCACGGCAGCTCAGCTGTGTCATCAAAGACTTAGTCTCTCCCCTGTCCCCTCTGCCAGCCACAGCTTCAGCTGGACCCAGGTATGGTCTCCTCGTGGTCCTCGGCAGGCTGCCAGCTGCCTCCAGGCCACGTGCTTCCTTGTCCACAGCCAGAGGAAACAAGGGAGCTCCTCTCCCAGCACTCCACGCAGGCCAGGGGCATTGGCCAAGGTGGTGACCTGGAACACTCACTCTGTGGAGGGACGGGGTGGATACCTCACAGAAAATCCGGAGTTTTTATGAAGTCCTTCGTGGGAAGGACGGAGGCTGGAGAGCAACCAGCACGTCAGTCCTATTCTCGGATTGCGGTTTGTCCTGGCAGCACGCCTTCCCCACACCGACACAAAAGGGGGGACCCCTCGGCAGTCGGCCGAGGAGGACGTGGAAGCTGCCTGGCCGCCGGGGCTGCCCCTGCTCAGCTCCCTGTTATTTTCCACGGCCCCGAGAATGGCAGCGTTGAGGGAAACAAGGAGGCTTTGTTGCTGGGCGGTCACATCCTCCTTCCTCTGGCCGCTAAGCAGGGTGGTTCGGAGCACAGGACCTGGAGCAGACCCAGGTTCGAGTCCCAGCTCTGCCCTCCGCCAGCTGAATGGCCCTGGGCTAGTTAGTCAAGCTCTCTGAGCCCCATTTTCCTCATCCGTTAAATGGGTAAGAGTACACTACTCCCCTCCCAAGCTGGGCACAGTAAATGAAACTGTGGCTCATAGGCACTTGGTACAGCCAGGCTCAGCGGCGATGCTCAAATGTCAGCTAATATTTTTATTCTATTTAAACAAATATCTTGGTTAACGGTGAGTCAATCTTCCTTTAATGCTCATACTTTGAGGGGTGGGGGAGAGACTTGAAAAGAGCCCCAGGTTCTCCTTCACGCCTCCACCCATTACGGCCTTCTCATCACGTTAGATTCCCTGTCTGTAAAATGAGGGTTCAGATATCTCTCACCTGACTCCTGGGGGAGCTCCTGCTTCGTCACCTGCAGAGACGTGGCCTGCATGCTTCCAGTCCTTGCTGCATGTCTTAGAGCATTGCTCTGAATATCAATCGGCAAAAGGATGTTTTCAAGAACTGAGGCCTTTGGCACATGGTGGACCATTTAAAATGAGGAAGACTATTTTGCTTTAAAAAAAAAAAAAATTGTGCATTGTGATTATACTAAAAGCCATTTGGTTATACACTTTGGATAGTTTGTACAGTATGTGACTATATCTCAATAAAATTGCTTTTTAAAAAAAGTTGTACATGCCTTTAAATCCATTTGGCTGAATTGCTGATTCAATAAGCAAATCTGGAAGAGAGGGAAAACTTGGGGTGAGCCACAAGACAGCAAAGAGGGCTGTGAACTTCCGAGGACATGTGTGGAGGAGTTGCTGAAAGCAGCTTTCCGAAGGGGTCAGGCGGCCAGGTAATAAGAAGGCTAGGACATTGGGAGGGCTGCAGGATTTATGAGCTAATTAAGTCCATCCCCGTGTGACCCGCCAGTGCCACTCAGCCGCCTGAGGTACTCATGACCAGATCAACCTCTAAATGGCCAAGGCCTTCTGTGCCCAGCTGCATACCTACACGGCCTCCTCGGCCTGCCGCCCAGCTCCCCAGGGATCCCAACCCACCGTCCCATCCCCCCACGTCACCCCCCACCCCATTCCCCAGGCTGCTGGTCCTCAAGAGCCAGGGCTAGGCCAGGTTTGGGGCAGAAGCGCCAGGTCCTGCCCTTCCCACCCCTCTGCTGCCCTTTGTCAGCCAGACCTGGAAACGATGCAGCCTGAGCCCAGAAGCTCCACCAGCCTCCAGCCTCAAGCCTTCTCTCCATGGAAACCTCCTCGGCTGCTCTTGGACACTCTCTCTCCCTGGACACTTCTGCTCCAAACCTTTCATTCTGCAACTCCGGTTCTAAGAGGTAAAACTGCCATGCATGTCCACTCCCACAAATAGGACCAGGAGGACACGAGGCCTCCAGGCCTGCAAACAGCAGGCTCTGCCTCAGGTGTGGGAGCCTCAGGGACACCCTGCTACATCCACATCAGGCTCCATTTTATTCATAAATAGAGGTGGGAAATGGTGTACTGGTTATGCTCAGAACCCTTTGTTAGGAATTGCAAAATAACACTGACTAGAAAAAGAGAGAGATTAAGTGTTTCCCTCATGCAAAAATAAGTCTAGAGACAGTCAATCCAAGGTGATACAGCAGCCCCATGGCCATCAGGGACCCAGGTTCCTTTTGTCTTCCTCTCTGTCATCCTTAACATGAGGCTTCCTTTCTTGAGGTCACCTCATGGTTCCAAAATGGTTGCTGCAGCTCCATACATCACATCCACATTCCAAGCATCAGGGAGGAGAAAGGGGCAAGTGTAAAAGGTCATGCCTCCCAGCTGTGTCAGTCTCCTTTGAAGAAATTTACCAGAAACCCCACCCAATAACTTTTGCTTACATCTTAGCCTCTTTCTGAGAGGCTAGGAAAATGTGGTATTATAAAAAGCCCATTTAAAAAAGAAAAACTTATTGAAAAGTAAATAAAATTGTGGATTAAAAAAAAAGCCCGTTGATGCACCTGACACTATAGGTTTTCTGTTGTTAAGGAAGACAGGGGGTATGGATATTAGGTAAGTACAGAGCAGCTTTGGCCACCGTTTCTTGAGAGCTGAATTAAAGTAAAGGAATTGTTTTTCTGCCTTAGCTGCTCAAGCAAATACCATGCAATGGGCTGGCTTAAAAAACAATGAGAGGGGGGGTGGATGTGGCTCAAATGGTTGGGCGTCCGTCTGCCATATGGAGAGACCTGGGTTCGATCCCCGGGACCTCCCGGTAAAATAAAAATATATATATAGAAGGCACATGGGCTGCCAGGCTCTGTGTGCCGGTGAGCCGCCAGGCCCCGGGAGCCATGCAGCAAGATGATGACGTAAAAGGAGAGAGACAAGACGAGATGCTCCGAAAGCTCCGAAAACCAGGAGCCGAGGTGGC
>JAQZBX010084643.1:0-13229 GCA_029593785.1 Cabassous unicinctus | reverse complement strand
GTCTATCACTCATACATAAATGTACATAAACAATAAGTGTATAGTAATAGTTGTGAACTTACAAAACAAATGTACATAACATCATACAGGGCTCTCATACCTCACCCTACCACTAATATCTTGCAATGTTGTGAAACATTTTTAACTAATGATTAAAGAGCATCCTCAAAATATTACTACTAACCAAAGTATTTTCCCCCAACCCACCCTATTATTTTTTTTTTTGTATCAGGTATACATGAACATACATAACCAATAAGTGTATAGTAAAAGTTGTGAACTTACAAAGCAAACATTCATAACATCATATAGGGGTCCCATACATCAACCCTCCATCAACACCTTGCATTGTTGTAAGACATTTGTTACAAATTTTGAAAGAATATTGTCAAAATCTTACTACTAAATATAGTCCTTATCTTACAATTGGTGTATTTTTCCCCCAACCCACCCTATTATTATTTGTTAAATATATTTTTATGATAGAACTTGTAAACTTACAAAACAATCATGCACATGTGCAGAATTCCCAGACAACAATCCTCTTCAACACATCACACCCTGGTGGAATATTTGTTACAGATTATGAGATAATATCATCCGATTATTACCAGGTCCACAGCGTCATTTGGCACACTTTTCCATACTCCCCCATTATCAACACAGTACATCTTTGGCATAGATGCA
Organism: Cabassous unicinctus; assembly: GCA_029593785.1. NCBI lineage: Eukaryota > Metazoa > Chordata > Mammalia > Cingulata > Chlamyphoridae > Cabassous > Cabassous unicinctus. Next base: position 12,542 of record JAQZBX010084643.1, on the reverse strand, counting down.
TGAAAATTACATTATTACTGTTAACCACACTCCACAGGTCACTCCAGTTGTATTTTTCCCATGCTTCTCCACATTCACACCACCCTGCAATACTGATGTACATCTGCTCTAGCTCACAAAGGACACTCTTGAGTCTGTACCATCAACCACTGTTCTCATCCACCTCTGGGTTTACTGTGCTATTCAGTCCCTAGATTATTCTCTAGCTTTCTGTCAATTGGCATTTACATCCCTAGACTACCCTTTTCAGCCGCATCTCCATTTATAAACCAGCTGTTACTATAATGTGTTACCATCAACTCTGTACCTTTCCACACTTTTACAGTTAAGCTAATTAAAACTTCTACATACATTAAATATCAGTAGTCCATCTCAGTCCTCCTCTTATCTCCTTTAAGAATCTACCACCTACCACCAGGTCTTTAAGATATTTTCCTATATTTTCTTCTAGAAGTTTTATGGTTCTTGCTTTTATATTTGGGTATTTTATTCATTTTGAATTAAATTTTTTATAGGGTGTGAGAAAGGGGTCCTCTTTCCTTCTTTTGCTATGGATATCCAATTTTCTCAGCACCATTTGTTGAATGGACTGTTCTGCCATAGCTGGGTGGGTTTGACAGGCTAATCAAATTTCACTTGATCATAGATGTGAGGGTCTGTTTTTTAACCATCAATTTGGTTCCATTGGTCTATGTGTCTGTCTTTTTGCCAGTACCATGCTGTTTTTATCACTATGGCTAGGTAATACGACTTAAAGTCTGGAAATGAGAGTCTCTAACTTCGCTTTTCCTTTTTAAGATGTTTCTGGCTATTCAGGACCCCTTACCCTTCCAAATAAATTTCATAATCATGTTTTCCATTTATTTAAAAAATGCTGGTGGAATTTTTATCGAGATTGCATTGAATTTGAGTAGAATTGACATCTTAATGATACTTAGTCTTTCAATCCATTGACATCTTAATGATACTTAGTCTTTCAATCCATGAGCATGGAATATTCTTCCAATTATTTAGGTCTTTTTAAAATTTCTTTTAGCAATGAGTTGTAGTTTTCTGAATACAAGTACTTTAAATCATTGGTTAAGTTTATTCTTGAATATTTGGGATTTATCTGTCATATTTTATTTTCACCACACTTTTGACACTTTTAGTTACTTTTATTGATATAATCTTCATTTCTAGATTCTCTTTTCCAGGCCTCTCTCTCCTGTCTTTACTATTCAGGCTGTAGCACAACCTTTAGTATTTCCTGCAAAGCAGGTCTCTTGGTTACAAACTCTCTCAGTTTTTGTTTATCTGTGAATATTCTAAACTCGCCCTCATTTTAGAAAGACAATCTTGCTGGATATAAGATTCTTGACTGAAAGTTTTTCTCTTGCAGTATCTTAAATATATCATACCACTGTCTTCTTGCCTCCATGGTTTCTGGTGAGAAATCAGCACTTCATCTTATTGGGTATCTCTTACACATTATGCTTTGCTTTTCTCTTGCTGCTCTCAGAATTCTCTCTTTGTCTTTGGCATTTGACATTCTGGTTAGTATGTGTCTTGGAGTTGGTCTATTTGGATTTTTTCGGATGGGAGTACGTCGTGCTTCTTCAACATGGATATCTGTGTCCTTCAATAGGATTGGGAAATTTTCTACCATTATTTCTTCAAATATTCCTTCTGCTCCTTTACCCTTCTCTTCTCCTTCTGGGACACCCATGACATGTATGTTTGCACGTCTCTTGCTGTCCTTTAGTACCCCGAGCCTTGTCTGTTTTGATTGTCCAGATATCTCCCATCTCTTCATGGTTGTAAGCAAATCTGTTGATGCTATCTTCATGACCTGGACTAGATGGTTTTAAAAGTACCATACCTGACTGATAACCACTAATTGTGCTAGATATTTAAGGAGTTTTCAATCTACTATGGTATATTGAAGGAACTGTTAGACTAGGAGTCAATAAGACCTACTTTCAAGTCTTGATTCCACTGCTTACCAGATGTATGACTTGACATTGGGAGACACACTTCATACAAAGGTTGTCAAAGTATGGTCCATGAACCTCTAAAGATCCTGGAACATTTTAGTGGATCCATGAGGTCAAAATGATTATCATAATAACACGCTTTTATTTGCCCTTTTTTCACCATGTTAATTTGTGCTGATGGCAACAAAGCAACGGTGAGTAAAGTATTTGCCCCTTGGCAGGAATCAAAGCAGTAGCCCCAAATTGTGTTATTGGTCACAGTATTCTTCACTGCCATGTGCTGGGGGGGGGGGGCGGCGGGGCATCTAGTTTCATTTGCGTGTTCTTGATGAAGAAGTAAAAATGATTCATTTGCTCAAATCTTGACTCTTGACAACATGTCTTTTTAAAATTCTGTGTGATGAAATGGGAAGTAGGCAAAAAGCCATCTGCTGCATACCAAAGAACAATGGCTGCCTCCAGGAAAAGTATTTGTGTGGTCATTTGAATTGTGAGCTGAATTAGCCAAAAAAAAGGTAATATCTTTTTTTTTTCTTTCCTTTATGTTGAGTTTGTTTTTTGTTTGTTTGTTTTTGTTGTTGTTGTTGTTTTGAGGTACTTGGGCTGGGGATTGAACCTGGGACCTTGTATGTGGGAAGCCAGTGCTCAACCACTTGAGCCACATCTGCTTCCCCAGGTAATATCATTTTTACTTGAAAGAAAGAGTGAAAAAATATGGTTATTCAGACATAGGTTTTTGGCAGATTTTTTTGGAAACATTAGTGAAGTTAGATTGTTACTTTTAAAGAAACAATTCACAATATGTGTTCCAATAATAAAATTTGAACTTCCAAGCAAAAATTAGGCACTATGAGTTTGACAACTTGCCAAAAAAGTAAAGATTTCTCTGATGCTATCATTGGAGTTATTAACAAATATAATTTTTTTTAATGTTGTAGAAGGAAATATGAAACATTTGGAAGATTTGCAGAGCTCAGTAAACCAGTATTTTTCAAATAACCAAAGTACAATGTGGCAAAATCATGCATGGGTTAAAGGTGCATTAAAATGCAAGAGAGACCATGGATTCTAACATAACAGAATATGAAAAGTTCATGATGCCATTTCTTCATGACTCAGCCTTTTTCACTGAAATTGTTAAGCTAAGTCTCCCCCCTGCTATGTTTGTGAATTTAATTTTTTTAACATAAGGAGGGGACTTTAAAAGTATCCCTAGTAAATTTCATTTACTTGTTAATCCTACCTTTGCAACCTATTGAAAGCTTTTTGAATCCTGATACTTTCTTCCCAACTTTTAAATGTCCCTTCTAGATTTGTTTAATTGAAAATAGGATACCCATGCCTCCTCTCTCTAGATAAGAGGGTTGTCTAGGTCAGAGCCAAGGACAGAGTGAAATGTTTTGTTTTTGTTTTCAACGAAAATCTAGAATGAGACAGTTCTCTCCCGAGTACTGCGGATAAGCACACCTGCTCCATCAGGGTCACGGACCAACCTTGGGATCAGAGCCAGTAGAGTAGTCAGTAAAAAAGAAAGGTGAAAGATTCTAGAATTTGGTAGGGAATGGGTAATACTCTGCACAAAAAAGACCACAGCTAATAATACCTCTGCCTTTTATCTCTCCTGAAGACACCACAATGAGTGAAAGGGTCACAAAAACAAAGGCTGTTACCCAAGTGTTCAAAAGACTTGGCAAACGTGAGTACCTGTCAAAGGCAGCTGGACCCCAAGGCCATTGGAGGACAACCTGTAGAAGGGAGGAATAGAAGATGCGTTTAGAATCAAGGGTTTTGGGGGGAAACAAGGACCTGCAGGCGGATTTGGCAGGCCTCAATTGGATCTGCCTCCCTGGTTTTATCGTATTTGGTATGCCTCATCAAGTGGTGATTCCCTGGGAAATATTTGTTCGCAGAAGGATTTACAATACTTAAAGCAACCACATTTAGTAATATCTCCCGTCCTCTCAGTCTGATTGGGTTTGGCTGGAACACCTGGCGTGAGACAACATCTCAAAAAAATGGCTTCAAAACTAGGAAATGTTACTCCAAGAAAAGACAGAAATAGTCGATGTGTATAGCGGGGGAAATGGCAAGAATGTGAGGGGTGGCGTTTTTGTGTGAGTTTTTGTGTCTGGTTTTTGTTGGTTCTTTTATGGAAATAATGAGAATTCTTTAATAATGATTGAATTGATGAACACAAAGCTCTTGCATTACAGCAAATACCATGGATTTTACACTTGGCCTCAGCTGACTTATTTATCATGAAGTCTGTATAAAATTGATTTCTACAACAAATAGGGTGATTTGGGGAAATTCACACGATGGGAGATAGGGTCTACAGATAGTAATTACATTTTCACGATGCTCTTGCCTAGTGTTTAACAACCCTGTCACCACAAACCCAGGACTTGGTGGAGGCTGCTGTCTGGGGCACCTGTAGGAAGTTACACTTGCTTATTGGGAAATTGCCAGCATTCACTAAGCACATAATTTGGCTGTATGTTCAGGTATGAATTGCAGAATTAAATAAAAAATATTTAAAAAAAAAAAAAAAAAAAAGAATCAAGGGTTTTGGAATCAATATATTCAGCAGAATGTAAGGAATAGGAAATACATAAGGATAGAGAATTCCTGGTTTTGATCTTTGTAACTTTAGTAGAAAACCTTTAAATTGCTTAGGGAGGAGTCATCCACCCATAATGGACTAAAGCTGAGTGATCCCAGGCTTTCTAACAAAACTCTGGTAGAGCAGATCCCAGGCTCAGCCAGGACTCCCTTTCCTCTCTTATCGGTACCCTGGCTTGGGGTGGGGAATGGGGCAATGTGGTGGGCTACGAGATAAGATGATATTGCGGCAATAGATCTGGAGGGGAGTATGTCCCAGTGGATACTGTTCACTTGAAGAGTCTCCTGTAGTTTCTTTATCTTTCGTTTTATTTTCTTCAAGTTATACTTGCACATAGTTTGAAGAGTCAAATAGTTTTATAAAGCTTATTTTGAAAAGAGCAGAGCCCGATCCACCTCTCTGCACTGTTTACTGCTCCTCAGAATTAACCATTTTCAACTCTTTTTAGCTGACTCTTCGGACATTTACGTCTTTCTAAATGACATGCTTATATGGCTACTTACTGATTGTTTTTCAGTTTTGTATGTTATTGGCTTCCCATCACAGAAGATGAGAATTTCCTCTTTTTCACCACCACCACCACTGCCATGACTACATACACTCATTCACATCGGCATGTGAGTGCATCACTTTCCCCATCTGCCCAATACAGTTGTATTGTCATTTTGGCTAGATCAATTTTCAGGGTTTATAGTACTATAACTTCATAAATATTGCTCACACAGGAGCCATGTACTATATCCATGATTTCTCTCTTGCACAAATTTTCGTTTTCTCTGGACTTGATTATATTTTTGTTTTTTTCTGTACTTATCAATGCAACTGAACTTCCTTACTAACTGTCTATATCTCTTCTCAATACACTGGACTATTTCTTTGGATAATTCCGAATACTGGTATCATTGGTCTTTCCTTTTAGGCTGTCAGATTCTGCAAAGAAGCATCCTCCTGCCTCCTGCCTAAAGAGTTCAGTCCTTGCTGCCAACCTTCTAGAAGCTGAAAGAGAAGGGACTAAGTATATAAACAAATATTCAGCACATCCTGGGCTTTAGTTTTCCTTTGGGGGAATATTAAGGTAAGCTTGTTTGACTTTACCATCCTGCTCAAGCCCCAGCCTAGATTCGTGGAGGCTGACTTCCTGCTCATCCTGTTCAGGATGACAAAGAAAACTAACTTCAAACGAGTTCTTATATGCCCAGCACTGGGCTCACATTTTAACTGTCGATATAACAGCCTTCCAAGGCCTATGTTACCAGCCCTACGTCCAAAGGAAGAAACTGAATCTTTCAAGAGATTAAATGACTTGCCTAAAGTCACGCTGCTAAAAAGCGGCACAGCCAGAATTCAGCTCAGGTTGGTCTGACTCCCGAACACACGCTCCTTTCTGCACACTTCACTGCCTTCTTAGGACACTCTCCCAGAGTTTCATTTCAGAAAGTTTTATAATGCACTGAGTTGAAATGTTTTTGAAATGTGATCAAATTAGAGCTTAAGAAAATAAAAAGAACTCTTCCTTTATTTAACAGTTAATAAATTTAGGAAACTCATTTCTTTAAGGGAAGCTATAAGAAAAAAATATAAATGGGCTTTTTATACATAGTATAAATACTTTATTTGTTGCATGGATGTACCTATTGAACATTGCATATTTGTTTAGTATGCTTCTTTTTTTCTTTTTTTAAATGCATATATATGTTGGGTTTTTTTAGGAGGTACCAGGGATTGAAGCTGGGACCTCATACATGTGAAGCAGACACTCCACCACTGAGCTATGCCTGCTCCCCAACCCCAAGGAGTTTAATTTTACTTAATGATAAATTAAATCCCCAAGATATTTTAAAACCAATTAATACAATGTAATTCTAACTTAAAATCTCTGAGCCTAAGTTCCTTACATTTATCTCTTATTCCTAGATTTCAAATGAATTTACTTCAATTTGTCTTTCCCATTGGTCTAGCATGCAAGTACTACATGAATTATGAACACAGAATCTACCTCCTACCCAATTTGTTGGCTTGAGAGATTCAGAACAAGCCTGAATCTTTGTCTCCTTTCTTAGGGAAAGAATTTGAGGATTCTTGTAGATTGATTATTACCCAGGGTCTGAGGGGTGGATGGGTGGACAGAAACATAAAGACAGGAAGGTAATGAAGCTAAAGTTTTAGCGATTAGTTGCCCTTGCATACCTATCAGAAATTTTGATCTAGAATATCTAATATATTGGGAGACATAAGAGAACATATGATTCAATTTTCATGTAATATTTTCTAAAACACATGTATTGCTAAATGATAAATATTCTTTAAATATTTGTAAATGTTATTGGATCATGATAAAAATAAGGTTGAAGTGTTTTGAAGGCACTGCCTAAGAAGTGAAGTCTAGTGGGAAAGCCAGAGAAATTCAAGGAGCCGAAAAGGAAGAATCACAACTTTCCTACATTTATTACTCTTCTTAATAAAACCAGAGCTGCTAACGTGAATCCCACAGGACAGCCTATATTTGCTTCCCACTTTCAGGGTATCCTTATTGAACATGGAGAGGCAGTGTGGTGAGGTGCGACCGAGTATGTGGGCTTGGGAGCCAGACTGCCTGGGTTTGACTCCAAGCCCTAGCATTTATTTCTGGTGCAGTCAGTTTCTTTCTCTGTGAAATGGGGATGATAATAGCACATACCTCAGAGGTTTGTTATGAGGATTAAATGAGATGATGCATGTAGAGTGTTTGGAACAATGACTGGTGCATACTAAGCGCTCAGTAGATATTCGCTATCATTTCTTTTCTTTTTTTTTTGTAGGATAAATGTTCTTTGTTTAAGATTGTGTTGCAAACATTTATCTTGGAAATTTTAAATGAAGGTTTTGATTTAATCAAAGAAAGCTTCAAAGTAGAGGTGTCTTTAGGAAAAGTCTAGAGGCTGGAAATGAGATCTCTCCAAATAAGGAGTAATATAATAAATGGGCAGGAGACAAGGAAAGGAAAATTGGATAAAGTAAGTGATGAGGGAATTTTATAAGAACAGACTAAATAGGGAAGAAATATCAAGAGATGACAGAAGAATCTGAAATCAATTGATTGAAAAAGACTTAGACTTTTATGAAAAGAACCAAAGCTTTCTGAAAAATATCCTAACAGGCTATTGAGGATTTGAAGGAACATAGTGTGGTCAGAGCAGTAGAGGGAAAACAAGAATCCATCTCATATCTAGGCATGCAGTGTTAATGGCTTTATGGTTTTGCCCAATGTCTGGTATGGCCCTCTACTAAGCAGACTTCAAGCATTCCTACTGATGATACCTCTTTCCTGCCCAAGAGTCTGTCTGCAACAGTTCTCTGTTAACAACAACAGCTAAGCTCCTTAGCATGGTGTCCCAGGCCTGCCATAACATGGGTCCAACTTACTTTTTTTTTTTCAGTGGCACCCAGGACCTCGTACAGGGGAAGCAGGCTCTCAACCACTTGAGCTGCATCCGCTCTCCTAACTTACTTTTTTAAAAATGTTGTATATATTATTTAAGATATACACGAAATATTAGAAACAACATACACAGCACCTATATACTTCCCGCCAAGATTAAGACATGAAACATGGCCCACAAAGTCGAGGCCCTTACAGATCCTTCCCCGATCACATCTCATTCCCTTGATCACCAACCACTATCTTGAATCTGGTTTCCAGCCTGTCCATGCATTTAGTTTTATTTTAATACATATATGTATCCCTAAATAATACACAGTACTGTTTTACAGCATTTTAACCTTGACATAAAACATATCATAGGTATTCTCTTGAACCTTTTTTTGTTTTATTTTCCACTCCTTATTATATTTATAGTATTAATCCTTATTGATACAAGGATCATGTATCTGTCGTTATCCATCCATTTTCTTGTTGATGGACATTTAGCTTGTTTCCAATTTTTTGCTATGGACATTCTTTTTTTTTTTAAGGAGGTACCAGGGATCAAACCCAGGACCTCGTACATGGGAAGCAGGTGCTCAACCACATCCGCTCCCCAATGAGAGTTGGCTTTTTTTCATTTGTTTGTTTGTTTGTTTTTAGGAGGTACCAGGGATCAAACCCAGGACTTCGTACATGGGAAGCAGGCTCTCAACCACTTGAGCTACATCCGCTCTCTGAATATTCTTATGTATGTCTGCTTGTAACTGTGTGCAAGAGTTTCTCTAGAACGATATTTGGGGGTCACAGGATATGAGCATCTTCAGCTTTATTAGATGTTGACAAATTGTTTTCCAAAATGGTTGTGCCAGCTCACAGTGCCACCGGCAGCATTTAAGAGTTTTCAGTGCTCCACTTCCTCACCAACACTTGGTATCGTCAGACCTACTTTCCAACCTACTTTTGTAGCTTTAATTGCCACTGCTGTCCTTCATGAATCTTTGATTCCAGCCAACCTGGAATACTCACTGACTTTCTAACATATCCTGAAATGTATTTCTCTTCTCCCTCAAGTATTCATTGAGTAGCTACCCTATGTCAGAAGCCCTGCTAAATGTTAAGAAAACAAAGTTGAACAAACATGGTTCCTGCCCTAAAGGAGTTTAGAGCTTCCTGGGGAGACAGACTTGCAAACAACAGTTACAATATAATTGTTATCATGAAGGTATGTACAAATTCCAGTATGCAGTAAGGCAGAAGGCCACACAAGCCCACTTTCACAGGGGACAGGGACGGGGGGAGTGGGGAGAAAGCTCCCCCAAGGACGGGACTGGACACGTTTTCACTCATGCTGTCGCCTCTGCCTGGAAGAACCTTCCCTCTAATCGTGGCTTCTTCGGGACCAGCTCAAATGCCAACTCCCACAAAATGTCCCAGGAACCCCAGGAAAGTACTTTGTACTCTTCTCGTAGCCTGGATCACATTGTCTTATATTGTAGATATTTATTTGTATACATATATCTTAACTCCTCTGCTAGATTATAAACTCGTTAATGGGAAGTGTTGCCCTCTTACACATCTTCACATCTTCCATCTAGCCTAGAATACTACTGGCTCTCAGTGTGTGTTCATTAAAGGCTTGCTGAATGAAAGAATAAAACCAAGGAGTTGGGGCGACATCATTTGGCTCCCATACTCCCAGATGCTTGACCCTTCAAACATTTTAAGTAGTTGCTAAATTGGATTGTACAATATTTGCTATTACCAAAGTAACAGAAAGACTTTTTTCTTTTTCATTTTCTTTCTTTTAACAGAGCATCAAAGCCATTTGCCTTATCCCTTTGGTACAAAAAACATGTTATGTAACATTACAAAATCTAGCCAGTCAAGAGGTCTTGCCCTAGTCTTCTGATTCCAGCCCCTTAAATAAACTCCGCACTCTAATTTGAAAAGATCTTGCCAACATGAATTCATTACCACTGTACCCAGCAGTAGAAGGAAAAATATTGCACATCTCTCTGGTATAGCAATGGGGAAATGAAGTAGGAAGCAATTTAGTACTTGGAAGTGGCGGCTTTTATAGTTTCTATGTAACAAGTCTTCCTCTTCCTAGTAGCAGAAGGTAATACAATGCTATCTGTTGTGCTTTTCAACTTACGCAATAAAGTTTTTATAAACAAACTCAAGATACTTATAATCAGAATTATAGGAAAAGTGCTTTAGCCCTTACTGGGAAGTTAGGAGTACTATTGAGAGCAGAAACCAGTAGAGAGTTAGCAGTAGAACATGGCAGAGTCAATTCATTCACTATTCAGTGGATAACCTTTGCACACTTACTATGTGTCAGCCTCATTTTCCAAACTAAGCTCCCACCCATATAGAAATAGGAAGTGTGAGAAAGATATGCTAGCTGATAACTACAGGATTTATGAAATAGTTATTCTTTTTCATATCTCTTTGTACATATCTACTTAATGATATTGTCTGTCTATATAGATGAAATCAGAAAGCTATACAAACTTACCAGGTGAAAATATTTCTATATTGGTTTATAAATCCTACGTGCTAAAAAACTAACCTGCAGGCTTCCCAGATTAAGTGTTGGCAAAAAGATAGAGCAGGCATCAAGGACAAGGCTTAGATCCTTTGTTGTTATTAGTATCACCTTACTAACTGGACATATCTTTGGAAACTGGGTTTGGAATCAAAATCTAACAGGTCCACGAGAGGAGCCCTTTACAAAGAATTGCAAGAGGAAACAATGATCTTTCATTAAGAAAGAGAAGAGGAACGAATTTTCATATCATGGTAAGAATCTTTAGATTTCCTTCATGAGGAAAATTCCATTTGCATCTTGTCTCAGGACCAAGATGGGAATTCAAAAAAAGAAAGATCCTCTTTGTGAAGACATTTGCAATAACAACTGTAATATTTTTTATTTTCTTTAAACGTTTCACACACAAAAAAGCTATTTTTGCAGTTATTTAGTTACCACAAGCATCAGGAAGAAAAATAGGAATTCACTCATTTCAGTCTCGTGAAGGACCAGTGTACACTCTCGATGACTATGATTCCAAACTTCAAGGTGACTATAACACTTCCCTCAGTTACTGGACTTGTATGAAGAGAGAATCTCTTACAACATTTTCTGCAATAAGGGACTTTCTGAGCACATAGCATGCGATTCGGAGATGGCAAATCTCCGCTGGCAGGTGCAGGCTCTAAGATTCATCTGAGATAAGATGGCCCCAGGTAGAAGGCAGAATGACTGCCTAGAGCAGGGGCAAATGGCAGCTGCCTCTGCTCCTGTCGTTGCGTTCCGTTTCCATTTTGTGAGACACAGACTTCTCTGTCAGCACTTTATATATTCATCTCCTATCCACCCTCTGCCTGGGAAGAAGTAGACACTGGGCCCTTCATAGCTCTGTTCCTGGCACAACACTCAAGGGCCTCGGAATTGTCTCCAATTAACTTTGGCTTTGGAAATCTGTACTTCTTTCTCCCTAGCCTGGTAATTAAATGAGTGATTCAATGAAAGGGAAAGGTATTGGTCAACCTTCTTTCTATACCAGTGAAAGGCGTACCTTCCTGTCATTTTTATTCATCCAAATAAAAGTACTCAATTAAAAAAAAAAAAATCCTATATTTGAAATCCTGTGAAGCCACAACTGACTTAAGCCCTGATTAAGAGAAGTTGTCAAATTCAACCTCGGCTGGGCTATGCCAGGATTTCAACACTGCGGATAAGAAGGGAATGCCTCTTCCGTTCAGCTGAGCATTGCTGCTTCCGAACGCTCAAAAAAGTTAGAACTCTCGAGGCTTAGACCTGGAAAGGAACTTCGTCCTTGTGACCACCCCTCAGCCTTGCTACCTCTCACTCATCTCCAATAGATTTCCCCCTATGTGATGTGGGAGCTGGTACAGCCAGAGGTTTTGTCTGTTACCTTTTTGTAATCAGAGAGGACACAAGTGGCTGAGATTGTTGTCAGTATGTGGGTGTGACTGGAAAAATACTACCCTCTGTGACCAACAGATCTTTCTTCACTGTACACTGCTTTCATGCTGTCTCATGAATAAAACATATTCACATGACATTTTGTACTTTTCTTTCTTTATTCAGTTTATGCAGATAGCCACTTCCTTTGGGCAGTAACAGAGAAGTGTTGGCTCTGTATGATTCGAGATTAAGAAAAAGAGGAATGAAAAAGCCAAAGAACTCGTTCAAAAGCACATGGTGAGACCTTCTAACAAATGGGGTGCAGAGGGAAAGTCAGGGCCTCTGGGTTCATAAGGCAGTCTGCTTTCTTCCCCAGTAGAACTTCTTTTACTTTCCAGGACAAATAAAAATTCCCAGTAACTTTTTTGCTTCTGGGTGCAAACATCTATTTACCCTGCTGAAAAGGAAGGAGGGAAGAAAGGAGGGGAGGAAAGAAGGAAGGAAAGGAGAGAGAGAGCATCAGAGTAGTTTCAAATTCAGACTTTCACATACAAACTTTGGACAGGTTGAAAATTCGAACCTTCAGAAATTGAACATGCTATCTTT
>JAQZBX010084642.1:0-13230 GCA_029593785.1 Cabassous unicinctus | reverse complement strand
AGGATGAAACTGATATTTCCTATCTCCCTCTTCTATCACCAATTCTAGATTTTTCCCACTCTCACTTCAGCTACTCTTAAGTGGTTTACTAGTAGGATGACCCACATCTTCACCCCTGAGGGATATGACTGAGCCTTTGGTTATTGCCTTGCCCTTGTCGGGCCATGGTTGCTGCAACTGGTTTTTCAATGAAACCAAGGACACCAAAGCACCAAGAGATATCACAGCCAATTCCCCCAAGTTACAGACTCTTTTCCGCCCACATTATGTAGAAGCAACTCTAGCTCTTCATTATAATCAGGTCAATTACTCCTGACAGTTTACTAAGTTTTACCAATCTTAACCAGGCAGCCATGATGATCTGATAGCATGGTCAGCTCAGTTCCTGTGTCCAATAGCTCTCATAAGGTTGGTATTCCCCTTTTCCCAGTATACAGCTACTACGGTAAATGGCTATAGGTTCCTCTGGGGAAAGACAGGGCCATTCGTAAAGGGGACCTGGCCTGCCCTTCAATTGATGAGCCCCAGAAATGTCTCAGATCTAGAAATCAGGTAAAGGATTGTGATTTTTCATTTTGGTAGCTAACATCAGCCTTGCGTTTGCTAGCCCTGGCCAGCTGACCATCAACTTCCTCCTAGAAACACCATTGTCAATAGTCCTCACAGATCCTTGCAGGTCAAGATACCCTGGTTGTTGTTCCAGCCTTGCTGTCTGTTAAGGAATAACATCCACCTTGCCTCTGAGTGTTAAGTGCCACCATCTGGACTCTATTTTTTTGAATCCTATAATATCCACCAACACAAGGGAACCCAGTTCCATGACAGAATCTTCCACTGTTCAACCCTAGCTTACAGAGGGCCACATCAATGAGCTTTTCAATGATGCCTGTATTTCTATCTTCCTAATTGCCTAAATGACTAAATGGAATGAGTAACAGGAAAGAATGGCAGGACAGAGGTAGCCACATAACCCTAAAATTTACCCTTCTGAAACTCTCCTGACTGAAATTTTCTAATGTTTTAAAATCGTGTCTTAATTCAAATTTATAATTGCAATTAAAACCTTGGTTATCTCACATCCAGTTAATTAAAAGTCAGCAACCAATGCGATGGCAAATCTGTTTGATGGGCAAAAGCAGAAAATCAGTGTCCCAGTCCTAACATATAATGAAGTACAAAAACCTGCTGAAATGAGTTGTTCTGATGAACAGGAAGCCACAAATGTACAGGAGTTTTGTGACTGAAAAGGCAAAGACAAGATGAAAGTGATAAGGAAGAACTCAAACAGAATAATAGATCCTTTATAGCATTAACTATGCATACTTCATCAAAATATTTAACCATATACGCTGTTTTAAAAAAAATCAGTTCTGCATGCCTGTCAATTTAGTTACATTTTCTAATGAATACGCCTATTTTTCCAGTTCAGCAAAAATATTTACTATACAGGCATACCTCGGAGATATTGTGGAGATATATATGAAGCAAATATCACAATAAAGCAAGTCACACAAATTTTTTGGTTTCCCAGAGCATATAAAAATTATGTTTACACTATATTGTAGCCTATTAAGTGTGCAATAGTATTAAGTCTAAAAGACAATGTACATACCTTAATTAAAATGTGACACAGAGGGAAGTGGCTGTGGCTCAATTGGATGGGCGACCGTTTACCATATGGGAGGCCCCGGGTTCGGTTCCTGGGGCCTCCTGGTGGAGGCAAGCCGGCCTGCACGGCGCAGCGAGCTGGCGCGGCAAGATGACGCAACAGAAGGAGACAAGCAGACACAAAGCAAATGGACACAGCGAGCACAAGCAGCAAGGGGGGGCATAAATAAATAAATAAATCTTTAAAAAAAGAAAAATGTGACACAGAGACACGAACTAAGCACATGCTGTTGGAAAAATGGCGCCGATAAACTTGCTCAACGCAGGGTTGCCACAAACCTTCAATTGGTAAAAATTGCAATATCTGCGAAGCGCAATAAAACAAGGTATGCCTGCATATTCATGAAAAATCTTTTAAACTGAAAATTTCACCTCCTGAAACTATTAGTCTGTTTCAAATTAGCCAAATGATTTTTCACACTTCTGACATAGTAACAAAAATAGTCTAGAAAAAACAAAAACAAAAACAAATCACGTACTATATAAAATGAAATCTACTTCAAGTTTTGAGGAGTATGTACATATTAAAATAATTCTAAATATATTTCGTGTATAAGAAAAGTGATCTTGACAAGATATTTAATCAAATATATCTTTCCTTCTATTTAAAATTTTTTCACAGTCTTTTTTGCTTGCTTCTCTTTTCAAACATTAGTAATTAGAGATATGAACAACAAATTAATGTACATACAAACTATTCTTAACTGGCTCAATAGTTTGCTGGTCTCTGCTTTACCTGTTGAGCAATATGAGAGATATGAGCTCCCTGAACTGCTGAACTTGGTTGAGGTGCTATCTCTGAAGGGTTACTCTTGTGGGAATCTTCCATAATCAACTGTAAGAAAAAAAAAAAAGTCAGTTAAAAGCTGTTTCTAACTTAATTTTTAAGAAATCTTTTCTTAGCTTGCATACTTTTTCAGAATAATAAGACGAAGTTTTTCCATCCTATGTGCTGTGCTCAATTTATACAAGCCTATATATGTTCCCACAACTTTCTGATCTGGGTGCATAAAGAGATAATTATAAGATCTCAAAAAATGGAAAATGGAAGTGCTAAAGAATATGTATAATATTCCTTCTAAAAATCGGTAACTTGGTTGCCTCCATGGAAGAGAACTGGTAGGTAGAGGACAGAGATAGAAGAGAGACTTTCCTTGTATATTCTTCTAAATTTTTAAAAATTTGAACCACGTGAACATCTTTAAAGGTAATAAATGGCAAATAGGTACATAAATGATTGTGACTAAATTTTCAAATGCTATCACATTCAAGAAGCATGATATTGGTTTTCCTGTCCATTGACAGAAACATTTCTTTCTCCAGTCCAGGGAGGTTTCTAATTGCACATATAGTTTTATGTAGATTTATTGAGTAAAGAGTTGAACAAAACAAAATTAAACTATATCTAAAGAGGTTGTAAAGATTTAGATAATCAACTGTAGGATATAGAAGTTGGGTAAGAATGAAAATAAATGAGTTATGAGGATTCAAATACATCAACTGGAGGGAGAACTACTAACAAAGAGACTGGTAAGAGATTTGGGTAGAATTTAAGGTTCTTGTGATTCTGTGTAAAGACATGAAAAAAGAGAGGGCAACTAAGTATCTGCCCCTTAGCATCACTGACTTAATTAGTAACTGTAAAGTTTAAGTCTACATATTCTTTCTTCTTCCACTTATTTTTTAAAATTTTATTTATTTCTCCCCATCCCCCTTGTTTTTGTATTTTTGTGTGTGTGGTTTTTTTTTGCTTGCTGTGTCTGTTCATCTTCCTTATGTCTTTAGGAGGCACCGGGAGCTGAACCTGGGACCTCTGATGTGGGAGGGAGGTGACTCATCGCTTGAGCCACTTCCGCTCCCTGCTTTGTTGTGTCTCTGTTTTTCCTCCCCATGTCTTTTGTTGTGTCATTTTGTTGTGTCAGCTCGCTGTCTTCTCCAGGAGGCACCAGGATCCCAATCAGCGACCTCCCACATGGGAGATGGGAGCCCAGTCACCTGAGCCACAGCCGCTTCCCTCCATTTATTTTTGAAATAAGAAAACAGAAATTCATTTTTAATATCTGCATTGACGCTATTGCATTTCGTCATTAAGAAAGTATTATATCATCACAAACATAAAGTGGTTTTAATTTGTTTTCCTCTTAAATATATCATTAGTCTTTTTTTCCTAATATGGAAAACATACAACAGAAAGGAAAAAAGGATAACAAATTTAGATATTGTCCAATTTCTTTTTGTCTTCTTTTTCCAAAAGACTTTTTAAAGTTATTCTCACATTTTACCCTGTTTCTATTTATCACAAATGTTTTCTAGGTTTTAAATAGCAATATATTTAAAGGCTACATAATATCCCATCCAGTGAATGTACATAATTTGTATTTTTCACCGAACAAAATAATATTGTGATCAACATCTTTGATGCATAAAGCTTTTTCTGTAATCAAGATTATTTCAGGGAGCGGATGTGGCTCAAGCAGTTGAGCGCTTGCTTCCCATATGGGAGGTACCGGATTCGGTAACAGTGCCTCCAAAAAACAAAACAAAACAAAACAAACAACAAGCAAATGAAAAAAACCAACTCAGGGGAGCCAATGTGGCTCAGTGGTTGAGTGCCGGCTTCCAACATACAAGGTCCCTGGTTCAATACCCCACCCTGGTACCTCAAAAAAAACAAACAAAAAAACCAAAACAAAACATTATTTCGGGGGAATGGGAAGTTAATACATAATGCAGGGTTTGTTTGGGGTGCTGGAAAGTTTTGGTAATGAATGGTTTGTTCTGCTCCTTATACTGGCTAATTTCAACTGTCTTGTCTGTAAGTTTGCTGATCCTTTCTTCTACCTGTTCAAATCTGCTGTTGAATCTAATGAGTATTTCAGTTCAATTACTGTACTTTGCAGCTCCAAAATTTCTGCTTGGTTCCTTCTTATAATTTTCACCACTTTATTTTGTTCAGACAACATTTTCCTAATTTCCTTTAGTTCTTTGTATATGGATTCCTTTAGATCACTGAACATATTTAGAACAGTTGATTTAGTCTTTGACTAACAGTTCCAGTATATGAGCTTTCTCAGGGATGGTTTCTGGCAAATTCTTTTTTTCCTGTGAATGGGCCATACTTTCCTATTTTTTCAAGTGTTTTGTAATTTTTTTGTTGAAAACTGGACATTCTGAGGATTATGTTGTTATAACTCTGGAAATCCAGCTATCCCACTTCTCTGGGATTGAGAGTTTGTTGTTGGTGTTATTGTTCAGGGCAGTTGCCATTAATTTGTAACTTTTCAAAACTATTTTTGTTCCTAAATGGACAATAGAAAAAGAGAAAGAAAAAAAAGGTACTACCTCCTCTGCTGACTTTGCCTGAGGGGGCTGGACAATGGCCAACTTCAGAGGTGCTCCCCCAGCAAAGTGAACTAGCTGATCAAAAGCAGCAATCCAGGTGGGACTGGATTTTGGAGGATTAGTCTTTATAACCCACCCTGGTATCAGCAAGCTGCACCAGGAGCCTGGGCTGCAGACTGCACTGTACCTGCCATGCAGTTGGAGGATTGGGTTTGGTAGCTGCTGCATGCAAGGTGAAATTTACTGATATTTACTGCAATTTACCAGCCTCTTCCTCCAGCTCTTCCCTGGATGCTTCAGGGTTTTTCCACTATATCTCAGAGTTCCAAAATGGTTGATTCAGAGTTCCTGCCAGTTCAGTATTTGTTTTGGTGGAGAGACTGATTCCTGGAGCTTCCTATTCCATCATTTTCCCAAAATTTGTTCATGTCATTTGTCCATCCATCATCCATCTACCAGGGTCTTAGAGTTTTTTCTTATTAGCTTATATTATTTCTTCATATAAATTATATTTCTAAATTAGAGACAGAAACAGATTAGCAGCTATGTACGGCAGGAGAAGCATAGAGAGATTGAGAAGTGATTATTAAGGCATAGAGTTTTTTATTATTATTATTGGAATAATGAAAATGCTCTAATTTTGATGGAAGTGATGAATGCTCAACTATGTGATTATACCAAATACCACTGATTGTACACGCTGGACTGTATCGTTTATTAATATGTATCACTAAAATCGATTTTAAGAATTATATTTCTATATTTGCTACCAATATTCCCAATATGCCTTAACTGTAATTAATTTTTTTTTTTTTAAGATTTATTTATTTATTATTTATTTATCCCCCCCTTGCTGCTTGTGTTTGCTGTGTCCATTCGCTGTGTGTTTTTTCTGTGTCTGCTTATCTCCCCCTTGCTGTGAGGTCCTGCTGCATCAGCCCACCGCGCCGCACGGGCTGGCCTGCCCTCACAAGGAGGCCCCGGTTTCTGGGGCCTCCCACATGGTAAACGGGGGCTCTACTGATTGAGCCACACCGCTTCCTGTTGTGAGGTCTTGCTGCATCAGCCCACCGCGCTGCGCAGGCCGGCCTGCCCTCACAAGGAGGCCCCGGGAAGCGAACCCGGGGCCTCCCATATGGTAAATGGGAGCTCTATCCATTGAGCCACACCCACTTCCCATAATTAATTTTTTTATTTTTTTATTTTTAAGGAGGTACCCGGGATTGAATCCAGGACATGCAAAGCAGATGCTGAACCACTGAGCTAGACCTGCTCCTGTAATTAATTTAAAACCTTTAATTTTCATGAATTCATCTAATGTTTCTTTCATTATTTCAACTGCTTTTTAAGCTTAGACAGTTCTTTCTCCTTGAGAAATAGTACAGTGACTTTAATAGATATTAAAGAAGTAATCCCACAGAATAAATACAAAGACAGCAAAGATGGAATTATATACTTTGCATACTTTATCTATTGAAAACATCTTTTAAACACTGCATTTCAAAGATATGGGCTACAATATAGAGCAAAGCAAAATAAAAAAGAGGTAGTATGAAAGCACTGAAAGAAACTACAAACGATTTTCTAAAACCTTGTTAAATGACTGGAAATGATACTTTTCTTTTTCACTGACTCACTGATTTTTTTTCTCCCATTATCAGATCATTAGGAAATTCCACATCAAATGGAAACCAAAATAATCAACACGCACATAATATATCAACAGTAAAAGCCACTACAGCCAGCAAGCAATGTTTTAGACAATTATTACAACCACACTTTTTATGGAAAACAAAATAATCTATTTTCTGTTATTTTTTAAATGAAAATCAATTAATCAGCTTTTTTCCAAAACAAAAACAGCTTTATAGTTTTTAATTATAAACAATACTCTATTTTTACTGATTTCTCACAGTACCATCTTCATTTGCTCACATTTTTTAGTTATCGTTTCTAAAATTGAATTAAGATAAAAAACTTGCTTAACTAGGATAAATTTTATGTGCAGTTGTAATAAAGGTACCACACTAATGCAATGTTAGTAATAAGGAAATCTGTGGAGGTAGCAGTATATGGGAACTCTACTTTCTGCATTTTTCTATAAACCTACTGTTCTAAGGAAAAACTTTTTTAAAAATGTAGACGTACAAAGGCATTTTCTGCAAAAATAAAATCCATAACACGAGGCAACTACAAGCTGGACAACAAAATGACAAGGGCACAGCTGAAGCATAGTTTTAAAAACACCATCAATGGAAATGAATTCGGGAAGACAAGAAATAGCTAACGTAGAGAGAAATGTAAGGAAAGTCACTAGGCACTAAACTGGTGGCTTCTTCATATATCATCTCCTGGATTTCCTATTTTAGAGCTTTGTAAATGTAGACTCAAAGAAGTGGTCATTTACTGTGGATCTTATAGTAAGTTAAATGCAAGATCTGAAGTCAGAAATTTCTATAGGTATCTAGTATATTTAATTGAGAAATGTATTTGTTCATCTGTGCTTACTTTTTAGTTTTTAATTGTTTATATTTTCAATTATTAAATGTACAAAATAAAGTAAAAAAAAAAGATAAACCAATACCAATTAAAACAATAAAAACCCAGAAACATTTGTTCACCAAAAAAAAAAAAAAAAAAAGATCTGTAGTCAGGACTGTTAATTCAAAGTTCCTGCTTTTTAAAATTACATATCACCCCTCTTCCAGGAATGTCCTTACATTCCCAACATGTCCCTCTGGCAAACCCCCACCACTCTTTTAAGTTTCTTTCCAGACATTACATTTCCTGACTGCTCCAAATCCCTCCTTCCTTAAAGCTTCTACTGTGCCTTGTACACATTCCTAATAAGGTTACTAAACACTCTGAACTGTGTTTACTGGCATGTTTGCTGCCCCTAGTCTTAAGCCCCCTAAAGACAGGGCCTGTATCAAATAAACGTATGCTCAGTGCTCCACTGAGACCCTCTCATAGTAAATAGTTAATATCAACAAATACAGGACAGTGTAGTATTCTCATCTGTGGAGGATACCAAACTATGGTATGCTTAAGAGAAGGGAGGCTCTTGCTCAGAGTTATAACCTGAAATTCAACATTTCCAAAACTGAACTCATTACCTTCCATCAAAATTGCTCCTAGCAGTCATACTGAATTTTCTTTCAGATTCTTAAATGTGCCTGCCTTGCTTTCTCTCACCTTCAGGCTTTGAGGTATGCTAACTCTCAACCAGGAACACTTTTCCCTTTTCTATCTGGCTTATTCCTATAAATTCTTCCAGGCAATCTTTCCTAACTACCCTCAATTGGTCTAGAAGCCCTGTAGTCCCACGGCACATGTTTCCCCTCTCTTATCATGGTACTTATGGCAGAACTGTATTGGCCTTTTCTTCTGTTTCCCTACCAGAATGTAATTTCTAGGGAGACAAGAACCACATCCTGTTCCCAGCATAGCCCCAACACCCTGCCAATTTATTCTGCTAAATAAATTAATATGTATAGGTAGAGTTACCTACTTAAAAGATATACTATATATATCTTTAGGCAATGACTTCACCCCAACTTTAGAAATGGGGTGATTCAGGCACAAGGGATATAACACCCTACTGTCCAAAGCTGGAAACTCATGGGAAGTAAGTGAGAAGACTTGTGAAAAAAGGATTTTCAGAAGGCACTACCACCTCCTGGTGATATAGTAGTACTGCACAGATATATCACAGACCAAACATAACCCTAAAAGATAATTTCAAATAATGAAGCGCTAACACATTCATTCGGCTTTAGTTGGCTGTACAGATTTAAATTGAGACACTGAGGTAATGGTTCAATATAAAGTCTACAGGAAAAAAACCTGCATCTTAATACAGAACCGCGTATTTCTTGTGGTAACCAAATTTTCAGGATAAAATGCATTTTGTAAACATAAACACCCTAGAAACTCTTATCATAGGCGAGGCCAGTTTGACAAAGATGCTTGCCAAATCTATGTTGAAATAGCCTCAGAAGCGTTAAGAGCTCGCAAAGACTATTATTAGTCCAATGCTCCGCAAAAGCTAACAAACTAGATATTACTGAACATAAACAGTAATTTAAAACCACAGCGTGGTTGAAACTGTCAAATACCATGCTTAGTTTTATGACAAGGGAGAAAATCAAAGGGAAAGTTTCCACGGCTTGATCATCTGTCCAGAGTGCAAAAAAACGCCTGTCACTTCTGGCCGAGTGAAACTCCTATTCCACTCTCTCCTTCCTCCCTCATCAGTTACACCTTTCCATTATTGTTTGGCGTGCAGTTTATTTCCGTTTTCTCCCCGACAGGCTGAAAACTCCATGAGGGTAAGGGCTGTTTCCGCTTTCCAAGGCAAGCCCAGCCCAGGCCCTGAAAAAAGCAAAGGGCTGCCAGAGCGCTCTGTGGACTCCCTCGCGGAGTTAACTAGTCCGAGGCGCCGCTCTGGTGACGAACGCGCCGAGCCCAAGGCCAAGCTGCCCTCCCACCGCCTCCCGGCCCGGGCCCCGACACCTCCAAGGGAGAGTCTTTGCCTTTGACCGCGCAAGGGGCGGCTCGTGAGGCTAAAGGCCACCCGGCGGCAGGAAGTTCCCAGTTTTATTGTTTTTATTTGGGGACGAGTGGCGAGTAGACACCGCGACAACTTAAAGAGCTGAGAGCAAAGGCGCGCGAACCGGAAGCGCGCGCGGCCAGGGACCGCGAGCAGCCCGGGCTGCGGCAGCCCCTCCCCCTTCCGCCGCGCTCCCTTCGCGCCCTTCCTCCACTGCTGCCTCCGGCGCGCGACCCCCGCCCCGGCGCGCGCCCCGGCTCGGCTTCCCCGCCGGCGCCGTATCCCGGCGCTCTCCCCGCCCGCGGCCACGGGAGTACGTTTCACTCCCGCCCCCTACTTACCTGTGGCTGCCGCCTCGCCGCTGTCCGGGGCGGGAACTTCCACTCCCCCCCTCCCAGGGTGGATCCGAGTTCACTACCCCTTCCCCACCCCCTCACGCTGCGGGGGACGTGTCTCTTTCTCAGGGAGCAGATGAGTGGGGGAGACTCAGTGTCACTTAACGGCCTACTGTCCTAGGCTACCGTTTCCTCGGTAGTCAGGGCCGCCACTGGCGGCATGATCTACACCAGGCCGGGGGCGGGGGAGGGATGGGGGGGCAAAACTGAGTGTAAGTGAGCGTGGGGAGTGAAGTTAAGGCGGTCTTTCCGTGAGGGCCACCGTACTACGTCACCGCGTTGCTCACGTGGTGCGCCGCCATTTTGTCTTCCTTCCCTGAGCGGCGGGCTGTACCGCTTGAAGGTGTAATCCTGATGAAAGCTGTATGTGAAAGTGGCTGAGGGATCCTTATTTCATGATCTCTTCGTCCCTCCCTACCGTCTTTTCTCTTCTACGTCTCTTGCCAGAGGCCCTCACCAGCTTGGTGCTATCAAGAGGCCATTTGGTGTGGGGGCAGTTTTCATCGGTTGCCCGCTTCGGCCTGTGTATTCTGGGTTGGGTGATAAGGCCTTGAGCCCGACACCTAACCTGACCGTTTCTTGTAAAGAGAAACGGCTTGAAACACGGAGGTTTGTCTTCCGTAGCTTCTCTTAGTTTGCCCAGATTTTTCGGAATCCCATAAAATAGCGTTGAGTTGCGTCCTTTCCCTCTTTAAGAGTTTTTCTGCAAAGACCAAATTAAAAAGAAACCAAGGTGTCAGTAGGGTGTTTGAGTTACACTTCGTGGGCACGCTGGAGCGTAGATTACTCAAACTGTTAAAAAAAAAAAAAAAGTTATACAATGCGGTGTCGTAAAATAGAATGTTATGCCGTCCTCTTTATACATTACAAAATATTTTTTTAGTGGGTATCTTTGGCTACATTTCTGGGGGAAGGACTGTGCTGCATTCTGAATTTTTTTCCCTTATATTCTTGCGAAATGTTTTTTTGTGGTTTTACGGTGATAGTACAAAACAAAAAGTTTCAAAAACTTTTCTCCAATTTTACTAGTTTGACCGATGTGAGGAAGAAATTTCGTAGAGAACCCTTCCTGTTTTTGACTCTTCAGGTCAGATAATGTGGTTTAAAGCTGAAGGGTGTTCTCTGCAATGTGAGCTCATAACGTTTAGCTATTGTTATTCATTCTGCCAACATTGTTGACCATCTGTTACAAATTAGAACAGGTGACTGCCCATACTTTGCTCAAATTGGGAGAACTGGGTTTTTGGTTAGGCGGATTACCCAAACCTTTCCGAGGAAGTCGTCTCATTATCAAAATTGGGAAGAGTCTAAGTCCCAGAATTATTGAAAGAATCAAAATGTCATATATGAAAGCAAAATGCCTTATAAAGGTAAGGGGTTGGGGAGAGACCTCAGCTTCTGTTATTCTGGAATCCAGAAAAATGATCTGAAAAGTTGGTTGTAAGAGTTTGTTTTTTGTGTGTGTTTCTCTAGGTGCTTCCTTGGAACACAGAACACTTAACAAAAGTTGATCAGTAAAAAAGGCGAGGTGGGGATGGGGGTGAAAAATCAAGAGAAACTTGAAATTTTACTGACACAAGAAATCTTAAAACTGTGCATGGCCTACTCGCTCTTTAGGTGTTCCCCCACCTGTAAAATTCCTTAAGTCTAATCAAATGTTACTCTTGTACAACATTATGTCTTACAAATATGTTCTCCTTTCTCCATTTTTTTCTCATGGAATTGTGACACGCTGTCTGTGCCTGCCATTGTTTGAACCATGAGGAATACCTGCAGTGGAAGAAAAGATTTGGGTTCTTATACATACAGTTCTGTCAGAATAGTAAGAGATTTATAAACCAGCTAGACAGGTCTTTGACTTCAGAAGTGAGGAAATAATGTGAAAAAAAACACACACCAAACTTTCAAGAGCCAGAAGTAAGTGTTGTTTTAAAACAAAATGGTCAAGCCTGTAGTGACACTTCTTTGCCTCTTCTGGCAGACTTTTTTCCTAGTTAGGAAAAAGAGACATAATGAAGTGGGTTTAATGCTACTGTTTATCCCACAGGATTTTGTAGATTGAATGAATTTAATACATGTACAGTTAGAGCTGTGCCTTGCACAGAGTAAATGCTAAATAAAGGTTGA
Organism: Cabassous unicinctus; assembly: GCA_029593785.1. Classification (NCBI taxonomy): domain Eukaryota; kingdom Metazoa; phylum Chordata; class Mammalia; order Cingulata; family Chlamyphoridae; genus Cabassous; species Cabassous unicinctus. The sequence goes on along the minus strand of JAQZBX010084642.1, from coordinate 1,146 downwards.
CTTAATATGGAAGACCTGCAGTGTAACCAACTGGGAACAGCTGGAAAACACAAGTGGCTACTAATTTCGAGAAGCCTAATGGGTTAACAAAGGGACTGAGCTGGAGAGGAGTTTAACAGTGTCTGGAACAGCCCACCTCTGAAAGGCAGAAATTAGTTAATACAGGCCTTGTGGCCTAGAAAATAGGCTTAATTATTTTTGTTTCTTTGTCCTTCTTTATACTCAAGTCTAAATATGCAGGAAAACCTAACCAAGGATGGGTCGAAGTCCCTGCAGGGATTGTATAAACTAGTCAGTACTATTTCAGTAACACTCCTGAAGTAGGGTTTTCCCAGATAACTTAGCTCTGACACTATTCACTGCCTAATGTTACCTAAGCTTGACTTGATCCCAGAGAACTAGTCTGTGAGGCCATTGGAGCTGTCAACAACTGCAAGGCTGTCCATCTAGCCCACCTCCTTTTATGAGAACTGATCCTTACAGTCGTCCATATCTGATAACAAGGGGTGATGAATTTTTTGTTTTTATGTTTATTATTATTGAAATAAAATGTTATAATGATCGAAGTGATGAATGCACAACTATGTGTCTATGCCATATACACTTTGTATGTACACTTTTGGATAGATCATATGCTTTACTAATATGTATCAATAAAATTGATACAATAAAAAAATATATAGGGGATTCCCATATACCCCACCTCCTCCCCCTCCCACACTTCCCCCATTAACAACATCTTTCATTAGTGTGGTACAGTTGTTAAAATTGATGAACACATAATTCAGTGGCATCTGGTACCTGCACAATAAATATTTTGTAATCACCACCTCTATCTAGTTCCTAAACATTTATCTCCCCTAAGGAGAAACACTATACTCTTTAAGCAGTTGCTCCCTTTTCCCCCACCCACCCTAATCACCAATCTGCTTTCTCTCTATGGATCTACCTATTCTGGATATTTCGTATAAATGGAATCATCGATATGTGACCTTTTGTGTACAACTTCTTCCACTTAGCATAATGTTTTTGAGATTCATCCAAGTTGTGGCATGTATCAGTGCTTCATTCCTTTTTATGGTTGAATAATATTCCATTGTAAGTTTATTTTGTTTATTCATTCATCTCTTGATGGACATTGGGCTA